>JABXWE010009029.1:0-18797 GCA_014611495.1 Limonius californicus | reverse complement strand
CGCGCTAACGGACAAGTCGAACGCTACAACAAAACTATTGTTAATGCTTTAGCAACTGTTAGTGCCGACACGGACAGTTCTAAGTGGGACATTCATGTAAAGGAGGTGCTAAGCGCAATGAACACCAGCTTTAACAAAGGCATAAATAGTACACCTTCAGAAGCCTTACTGGGGTACAAACCAAGGCCTATGGCAGAAGCAAGCCTACTGGCCGAAGTACAAGCAAATATTGAACGACTTGATTTAGTCAAATTACGCTGTAAATTGAAGGAACATATTTCAGAAGACCAAGCACGTCAAAAGAAGTACTACGACAAGTCCAGACGAGGGGCGGACAAGTATGATATGGGGGATCTAGTCCTAGTACTCATTACTAGTGAGCCCAATACAGGCTCTAGTAAGAAATTGTTACCGAAGTATCGTGGGCCATTTAAGGTAAGATCTGTCTTGACAAACGATCGTTACGAAGTTGAGGACCTAAGGGAAGGTCGTTGTAAAGCACGGACGGTGGTAGCCCTAGAGAAGTTGAGACGCTGGTCAACGGCGCAAGCTTGAATGTTAACCCTATATATCCTTAATTGTTTAATCTCATATATTTTTGTTATATATCTTTAATTGTTTAATCTCATATATTTTTGTTATATATCTTTAATTGTTTAATCTCATATATTTTTGTTATATATCTTTAATTGTTTAATCTCATATATTTTTGTTGTATAATGGCCAGCGAAGTCATGTTACGGTGATTGTAGCCACGAGGGTAAAAGAGGCGCTGGACCTCGTTTGGTGACGTCATGTCACGGTGGTTGTAGCCACGAGGGTAAAAGAGGCGTTGGACCTCGTTTGGTGACGTCATGTCACGGTGGTTGTAGCCACGAGGGTAAAGAGGCGTTGGACCTCGTTTGGTGACGTCATGTCACAGTGGTTGTAGCCACAAGTGCAAGAGGTCCTTGAATCTTGCGCAAGTCTCAAGACGTAAGTACTCCGCAACATTAAGTACGGCCTGAGGACAGTCGTCGGACAGGATGGCCGAATGTTACACATTTTTATCGTCAGCGCCAGAGATCGGGTTCGCCTTTCTGGGAATTAGGCTATGCGTTGTAATAATGTGTTTATTTTAGCAATGTATTTTTAGATCGAATATTGATTCATTGTGCTTGCGACTGTGTAGCAGAAAACAAGTGTATTTTAACGTTTGAAGTAAATAATTGTTTAAGAATTATTTTATTTTCTTACAATAAGCGATGTAACCGTATTTTTAAGTAAGTTATATTAGTTTGTCAGTTATAATGTTATACTGTTCATACATGTAACTCCGTACTTGATAAAATAAATTATATATTTTTTAATTATCAAGTTTCGTTAAACTTAATTCTCATTTAATCTTATTGTTTTATTTGTAAGTCAGCAAAATGCGACGTAAGGTTTGCTCGCTCTCGGATTATTTATGTTTCCTGATTTCAACAAAGGCGACAGTCATCGATTAGATTTTGGATAATTAAGCACGTACAGATGAAGTCATCGGTGCTCTGGGGAAAATATGGAACGGGTTCAGTGGGGGGGACTTCTTGCGAAGCATTCTTGGCAACACTATTTTAATGTGGCATTAGGTTTGTTCCAACACACATTTTTGTATCGCCCTGAAACGGCACCGAAACTGTTTGGATCGATTTTGTGCGCATGCGTCGACTTCGCACTGTTCTGTGTTGCGCCGAAAGTTGGAACGGTTTCGTGACGGTATTCCGCATTAAGTTTGTTAACAGGGTTGCCAACTCCACATGGAGCTTAACCCGAAGATTTTAAAATCACTTATGAAAAAAATTATTAAAGGCATATGCGAAAATGAAAGAGGGTCAAGTCAAAAGAAAGGAATTTCTTTTGCTTTTATTAATAAAATAACAAAGTTTCAATATTTTAAGTAACTTAACATCCTGGTAATTCATAATAAAATAGTCCAACTAATATTAAAAGGAAATAAAAAAATTTCTCAAATGTAGAATCAACGTAATGTCAAAATATAAAAATATTCACCAAAATAAGAAACACTATTTTCATTTAAATGAGTAAGGTTTTTAGAAAAGTTTACCCCACACTAACAAAAACAAATCACGTGATCAAATGAAGTTTAATTGTTTTTAGACAAAAAATTGCGCAGCTAGTGCAAAAATACTGCTTTGTTCAGATACGCTTATTTGGATTTGCTTTCGAAAATAGTTTAGCCGAAGCGTTTGCGTTTAAACTTGCAACTCGGAAAATTTGTTTGCTCCTCAAAAGCGCCAAGCTGAACCCGGAGAGCTGTGATCTGTGAAATATATCGAAATCCGTCACAAAGAATGGATAGTAATAACAATAATATAATGTTTGGTAAGTATAGTAGTATATGTATAGATGCTGTAGTAATATTTTTGCGCCTTTGGTAAATGGATAGTTTGTTTAACTATTAACATTTACCTACATGTTTCAATCGAACACTTAACAATCTAAACATGTTTGAATTTTAGAATTGCAAGATTATTTAATGCTAAATGATGGAAGCGTGGTGAAGAGGTCACAATTACTGCAGACCGAGTCCCCTGTCCCAGTTGTGCCCAAACATGAGTACAAGTGGAGTCAAAGTGACTCCAAACGTCTAATAGATATGTATGGTACATACAAAAAAAATGGGAACCTTAGAAATTAAAACAGCTAAAATGCTGTGGGAGAAAATTGCGGCAGAATGTAATTCACTTGGAGTGCAAGTGACTCCGAACAATTGCCTTAACAGGTGGAGGGTCATAGAAAGAAATTATAAGAAATTTATAGACAATCAAAATAAGACCGGTAAGTTATTGATAATATTACGCATTATTATCTAACACCATAATATTCTAGGCAGAGGACGTAAATATTTCGAATACGAGGTCGAAATGAACGAAATATTGGGAAAGAAAAAAAATGTCCACCCAGAAATTTTGCTGGCCGTTGACACAACCGACGAAACACCTCTAATGGATGAAGATTATCACCGTGAAGATGAGCTACAGGTGATCAAAGAAAATGAAACATCGAGAAAACGTTCAAAATCCAATTTATTGAAAAAGAAAACGACGTTGGAAAAAATTCGGCGGAACAGAAACGAATATTATGATGGGAGATTGAAAATTGAACGCGAAAAACTGAACGAAATAAAAAAAAGAAATAAATTGATTGAAGAACGAAATTTAATTTTAAATGAAAAAGTTTGCATTTGCCAACGCAGCCAAATCTAAATAATTATTTTGTAATAATTAGTTAACCCTAGAGTTTCTGCTGTGTTTTATTTTATTTTTGATACAATTTGATAAATAACAAAGACATTTTCAGAAATTGCCGAATTATGTATTTATTTTTAAAAACATTAACTTTTCACATTTGTAAAGCGTTTGCCACCCTGTCTCTAATAGCACGAGCTTCCACATCTTCAGCTTCATCATCATCATTTTCATTTTCGTCATTTAGAGGTTCCTGAACTTGTACGTCATTGTCAGGTAGCTCTTGTTCATCATTTACAGTACAATTGTCATCCATTGCTATATTATGGAGTACACATGCTGCTCTAATGAAATGGACAATGAATCGAAAATTTCTCAATTTGACATGATACATTTGTCGAAATTTTTGTTTCAATATTCCGAAACAATGTTCAATGATATAACGATTCTTGGCCAGTTTTACATTGTAATTTAGTTGTCTTCTGGCTAGGTTGCCCCTATCTTTATATGGCGTAAGTAAATTGCCTTGTAACGGGTATCCACTATCTCCTAAAATAAAATATCTGCCACATTTCCCCTCTAAATTATTTCCTAGGGGAGAATTTCTATACACTCGACTATCATGTACCGATTCTGGATACCCAATAAATATATCTATTATTTTTCTTCTGTGATTACACACAGCTTGCATCTGTATTGAGTAGTACCCTTTACGATTTATATATGATTTCGGATCATTTGTAGGCTTATCAATTTTAATGTGAGTTCCGTCAATAGCCCCTATGATATTTGGAAATCCATTTGTTCAGAAGTGTTCCTCACTGGTCCGTTTTTCAGCTTCATTTGACCATTTTATTATTTCTGGTGACAAGTTACTCAAAAATAAAGTCAAACGACGTATAATTCTATTTATGGAACTTATGGTTATGTCGAAACGATCAGCGACATCCCGAAAGCTGGAAGTCTGGTGACCCATATACCATAAGTAGATCAGTACTTGGTCTAAGGCAGGTATACTTCCATATTGTCCAGATCGACTATGAAAATTGCGGCTCGTTTCGAATTTTTGACTTATATTATTAACCATTTCGCGTGATAGCCTAAAATGTTCAAAGAATACTTCATCCGAGTATTGTGGAACTATATTTTCCGAAATTAAAAAAAAATTAAACGAATGTTCTAAATAAACTGAATAAAATAACTTCTGACTTACCTAAATAATTTTGATTTTTTATTCGCGGTTCGTTCAGCACGAGTTCTAAATCATCTTCACTACTAATTTCATCGGATACGTCACTATCTCCTGCATCACTCATCCTTACAGTTGATTTATATATAAACACTGTAAAATATATAATTAATCAGTTTACGCAGTGGTGAGCTATAGAGGGCTCGCGCGAGCCTGTTGTTATATTTTCCTGGAATTCCTTGTTAAAATTCTGTTTATGTACCTAATTTACCCAAAATTATCCTAAATTTTTAAAAAAAAACATTAAATATTTATAAAATGCGTTTTGTTTGCTAATGGTTCTGACCTCCTTGCTAGTGAAATGGATTTGAATAAACAAGACGTTTTCCTCATAATTCAAAAATATCAAAGACATCGAACTCTATTGAATTCAAGATAAGTTGCATTTAAAGTTATTTAAGAATTTTAAAGTTTCACAGCTCACCTCACGAGTTGACAAAATACTTAATGCGCAGGTCAGTCTAAACAGTTCCTACTTTTGGCCATGTATCGAAATGACGGTACAAGAAACCGTTCGCGAACGATCACAAGTTTTGTTGGAACGCCAAAACAATCGTCCGATAAACCGTCAACTTTTGGTTGGAACGCGTTTTATCAACTGCGCATGCGCGTGACCGTGCGATAAACGGTTTCTGGAGCTGTTGGAACAAACCTGTAGTTTAATTGAAGGGCCAAGTACAAAAAGTGCCTAAGTCACATTTACACCAAAATAGAGATTACCGCGCCATCTAGCGTGATTTTTCAAACTCTATCAATTGCTACATTCAGATTTGCTGCAAAATGCACCAAAGTCTTGCAAATAGCATTGGATGGTTTTTGTTTGTGCAGTAGTTTCAGTGCAAAATGTGCCCGAGTCCAAATAGTTTAAGTTTTAGTGCAAAATGTGCCTCAGTCCGTATGCGTCCACTACTCGTAATTGCAAATGTGTAGTAGTGTATACAGCTGAATTAAATTATGGATATGTCGGGTAAGAACCTCCAGAATTTAATCCGCTTTTGGTTTATTGAGTAACATAGGACATGATCAATATATTATTATTCGCCGAAGTTTTGATAAAAATTCGTTTTTAGTCATATTTTTGTTGAGTTAACCTAAAAGTTGTTTCGGATGTACTTAGCACAGCTTTATTTTAGATTTAGATTTCTCTCCGTCAGAAAGTGAATACCAACCAAACACAGATGATACATATAGTGAATTGGAAAATACAGTAGTAAATGATAAAATTCGAAATCCGAAGGGCAAAAAAACAATAGGTAGATTCAATTCTTGAAAACTTAGATTGTTTTGAATGTACTTTAATATACTATTTTTTAGTACTGGATTCGCCTGCTTCATGCAGTAAACGTGATTTAAGCAATGATAACTTAAACAAGGAACGAGAAATTACAGAAAAAAAGCCAAATAATGGTAAAAAGCGTTTAAGACACAAAGAACTATGGAAGAGGACTAAAAAAGCCAAAACATCAGAGGAGGGAGATTCAAAATTGTAGATGTAGATGCTCGCACAAATTAAGTATCGAGGAGCAAAAAAATATATTTGATAAGTATATGAAACTTAGCTCTCACACTGAACAGAATCTTTATCTGCAAGGCTGTGTACAACCAATGCACACTAAACGTTCTCGTCCCAGAAAAAACCCTAGTGTACGTATACGTACCAAAACGTTCAGATACAATGTTAAAACGGACGATAGGGTTGTCACAATTTGTCAGTCGGCATTTTTATCTGTGCATGGCTTAAAACGTGCTCGGCTTAGACGTAAAATTCTTACAACAAATTCTGCTGCAAAAGATTCTGGAGGTCTCCATGCAGTTAGGCCAAACAAAATAAAATCTGAAATTTCAGATGCAGTGAGAAACTTTATATCGGGTCTTCCAGCAAGGGAATCACATTACTCCAGAAGTGATAACAAACTCAGAAAATTTCTAGATTCCAGTTTATCAGTAGCCAAACTTCATAAAATGTTTCTATCAAAAAACGAAAATGTTAAAATATCTTACGAAATGTTTAGAAAGGTCTTTACAAAAGAATTTAATATTTCTTTTGGGTTTCCAAGGAAAGACATTTGTAGAGTCTGTTTGGGATTCCAGGTTACCCTGCATAAAGCAGAGATAGATAAGGATGAAGCTGTTACAAATAGGACCAATGCCGAAAAAGTCCTGCATCTAACAAAGGCTGAATATTTTCAAAAGGCTCTTTCTAATTTTAGTAAAGACAACAATGAGAACACATTAGCTATATGTTTTGATTCTTCTTAGAGTGCTTTATCTCTTACGAGACGTAGCGATCTTCTCTCCTATGCCTGTGTTGCGCGTTTTTAGAGTGTCACAGACATAGAGGACCTACAGTTTAACGTGGGCTCCGAACCACGGGAAGTGTAAACACTTCTACTCCAGAGAAGATTTACTAGCCAGAATACCTCGCTGGTTTGCCATTGCCTTGCGAGGGAGAACGGCCGTTAAAAATCCGATGTTCCGGTGCCGGGAATTGAACCCAGGACCTTCAGCGTAGAAGTCTGACGCGCTAACCTCTAGCCCACGGCCGCCTCATGTTTTGATTATCAAAAGAATTTGCCGGTTCCTGTTTCTAACGTTCAAGATGAATATTATTTGAGGTAACTATGGATTCATAACTTCGGTATACATTGTCTTACTACAAAACAAACAACCTTGTATATGTACGCCGAACATTTTGCACAAAAAGGGCCAAATGAAGTTATCAGCTGTTTAGGGGATTTCATTTCTAAAACTAAAACAGATCAACACAAAATTTTAAAAATTTTTGCTGATAACTGTTTCAGCCAGAACAAAAACCGTTACTTATTTGCATATTTGGATCAGCTGTGTTACCAAAACGTTTGAACATATTGAAGTCCTTTACCCTATGCCTGGGCACAGTATGATGTCAATTGATAGGGAATTCGCACATATTGAAAAGCAAAGAATGAAATGCGATCGAGTAGAAAGTCCAGAATTTTATGTTAAGTTAGTGACAACATGCAAAAACAAAAATCCATTAACTTGCGTTTTTTTGGAACACTCTTTGAGATCTGACGGTACTTTACAAGAAACGGACCGTGTTGTTAAAGTAAAAAATTTCAAACTCTGGTTAGAGCCACATTTAAAAACGTCTGTGCCTGGAATTTCTAAAGCTAGATACATTGAATTTAATACAGAATGCTGTACTCAAATGCGTGAAAGTTACAACGGACTTAATACTGATGTAAGGCTGTATAAAGTTGGTCAAAATAGAAAAATACCTGGAATTCCTACGTTAGCTTATGATGGCGAATATCTGAAACTTAAACCATTGAAGTACCACAATATTTGTCAGCTTCTGAAATTTATCACTGATAAGGAATTCTCAGTGTTGGGTAAGTTACTCTAAAAAAGTAACTAAGTAAGTTAGTCAGTTACTCGGCAAAAAAGTAACTAAGTAAGTTACTAAGTTACAGAATTATAAAAGTAACTTGAATAAGTTACTAAGTTACCATAAAGTAATTCGTTATTTTTTAAGTTACCTTTTTTTATGAGACGCTACTAATGTACATGCAATTACTACCAACTTAATATCAACAGGAACACACATTTATAAGCATTTGTTTATTAGCAAATATTCTATACGTAGGGGAAGGAACAGGTTTAGAGCTTAGAGGCGCTGGTTCAACGATGTTTTTGGGATTTTCCCAGGATTCTATTTTATTTTTCGTTATTATTGAAATATCTGCACACAGGCGTTATAAATGTACTTCCCAGTAATCCGCATACCTGCTCAGAGAGCTTCTAGTTGTTAAAGGATTAAAGATTACTGGAAAAAGCTGTCACCACACAAATAGGTTCCATCAAATATTATTTATTATCGACTAAGTACAAGAAGGTATTCCTGTGTTCGGTATTAGCATTTGCATACTAAAGCATTCGAAATTTCAACAAATTCTTCAGCTTCAAGTATAATTTCTTAAACACTACGCATTAAAAACCGAACATTTTAAAATATTTTACATTTGTAGCATGAAAATGTAACTTGTCATATTCAGTTACTAAAGTTACTAAATAATTGTAACGTGTTATAGTTACAATTACTGAAAACACAAAAGTAATTAAGTTACTATTAAGTTACTGAAAAGTAACTAGTTACTAGTAACGAGTTACTTTTACTTAGTTACTACCCAACACTGGGAATTCTTTACTAGAACTTTATCAGTCAACGGGGGCACTGTTGAGCGAGAAAATCTGACACATTTGGAGAACCCGGAAGTTGATTCTGATCAAGAAGTTTAGGAATAATGTTTAGCATTATACTTTTTCTTTTTTTTTTGTTAAATTCGTTTACTTTTACCTTTGCCTGTTTTACTTTATAATAGGGGAACCTAGGGAGGGTTGATATTATGGGAGGATTGATACTTGTTCAAACTTGGCGCCAATTATTCGAATAGAGGCAAGCAACCTATGCCATATGTTCCTTTGATAGCGCTGTACTTGTTGAAATAATTTGTGTGGCAGTTGAGTGTTTGCTACTCTGATAATAGTACTATTTACCTTGTTGAAAAAAGTTTTGCATATTTTTCAAAGGTAAGTGCAAGGAATTTTACTAAGATTTTAACAATATTTTCAAACTTATGCTATCTGCATCTGATAATGTGTTTACTTGGCTATGTTTTTATATAAATTTGAGTCTTTAAAAATTAGGTTATGTTTTCATACAAGCGCATTTTTGTAAAAATTCACATGCTGGGAGGAATGATACATTTTGAACCGGGAGGCGTGATACATGTATCACTCCTCCCAGAACGAATAACTGTTTCTATACGGTGCGTATTGTATTTGTAGGATGCCATTCAAGTGGAAAAAGAAGATAGATAGGAGTCCAGCATCTGCAGAAACAATGAAAATAGCAGTCACAGAAATTGTCGAAAATGGTTGTAAACTTCGTACAACTGCAAAAAAGTACAATATAGACAAAATGACTTTGCGCAGATATGTCCTAAAATATAAGCAACATGGTGATTTCTTCCAAATTATAAAGCTTCGCAAGTATTTTCTGACCAAGAGGAAGAAAGTTTAGCAGATTATCTACTTGTGGCTGCTAAAATGAATTATGGATTGACCCCAAAAGAGACGTGCATTCGCTTTCC
This sequence comes from Limonius californicus, assembly GCA_014611495.1. NCBI lineage: Eukaryota > Metazoa > Arthropoda > Insecta > Coleoptera > Elateridae > Limonius > Limonius californicus. The sequence continues at coordinate 9,183 of JABXWE010009029.1, read as the reverse complement.
AGTATGCATTGGAAAACGAGAAGAAAGTCCCAGAGAATTGGTTAAAAAATCAGGCTGCATCATATGAATGGTTACGTGGATTCATGAGCAGAAATACTAATTTAAGCTTGAGAACACCAGAACCCACTAGTCTTGCTCGTGGAACTGCTTTCAATCAACATACTGTGGGAGAATTTTACAAACTATTGCGTACGGTTTTGGAGCGTGATAATTTTGGTCCTGAAGCAATATAAAGAGTGATCAATTTGGTGCTTTAATATTTTAAACTGTAATATTAGCAGCACTGCATATGTGACAACCGTCTTTTATGTGACAGTTGTGTAGATTAGTTTATTACAAAACAACATGGCACATTTAACATCCCAAGAACGTTGCGAAATTATTAAACTTTATTATCAGAGACAACGCTCTGTAAAGGAAACGTGGCGTGGGCTACGTGCACTCTATGGTCCTCATAATCGACCAAGCGAACAAACAATTCGTAATGTTGTGACGAAATTTAAACGTGAGTTTACGTTGCTGGATAATCCCATAACAAATCGTGTAAGAAATGTGAGAAATGCAGACAACATTGAAGCTGTAAGACAAAGTGTTCGTGATAATCCAAATCTGTCTGTTAGACGTCGTGCTCAGCAACTGGACCTTACATATGGATCAACTTGAACAATTTACGGAAGGATTTGCGTATGCACCCATACAAAATCCAACTAGTGCAAGAACTGAAGCCACCTGATCATGGTCTTCGTCGTGGTTTATCTGCTTGGGCATTAGAACAGCTGACTGCAGATCCATTTTTTTATCGTACTGTGATGTTCAGCGACGAGGCTCATTTTTGGTTAAACGGCTATGTGAACAAACAGAACTGCCGGATTTGGAGCGAGAGGAATCCTCATGAATATGAAGAAACACCTTTGCATCCGGAGAAAGTTACAGTGTGGTGTGCCATTCATGCCGGTGGTGTCATTGGACCGTATTTCTTCGAAAATGCTCAAGGACAGCATGTCACCGTAAATGGAGTTCGTTATCGGGCAATGTTAAACGAATATTTCTTCCCAATTGTTGTTGCAAACAATCTGGAAGAACTCTGGTTCCAACAAGATGGCGCTAGGTGCCATACCTCTAACGAAACCATCGCTTTACTGCGAGGTCAATTTGGTGATAACGTTATTTCAAGAAATGGTCCTGTGCATTATCCGCCAAGATCTTGTGACTTAACGCCGTGTGACTTCTGCCTATGGGGGTATGTGAAGTCGAAGGTCTATTCTAACAATCCACAAACAATAGAGAATTTAAAAATCAATATCCGAGCCGTTATTCGTGATATACCGGCCGCAATGTGTGAAAACGTAATGAGCAGTTGGACAGATCGAATACGCCATTGTCAACAAAGTCGTGGTGGACATTTGACCGATATTATTTTCAAAACATAATTGTAATAAAATACTCTTTCGAATAAACGCTAAACATTTTCTGTTGCTGAACAATTTTTGCGTTTTAGTTCACTTTAAAATCCTAAAGCACCAATTTGATCACCCCTTACAACTGCGATGAAACTGGGGTACAGACAGCTCATAAGCCCAGTAAAATAATTTCCTAAAAAGGCAAGAAACAAGTTTCAAAAGTTAAATCTGCCGAACGAGGACAAACGGTGACAGTTTGTTGTACGGTTAATGCTACAGGAAATTCTATACCGCCATTTTTTATTTTTCCACGTGTGAGAGAACAAGACTACATGACACAAGGTGCCCCTCCAGGTTCTAAAGCCGTTACCCACCCTAGTGGTTGGATGACGGTGGATAATTTTGAGATATATTTAACCCATTTCATCAAGTTCGTAAAATGCAGCAATGATTGTAAAGTGCTGCTTATATTAGATAACCACAACAGCCATATCTCATCAAAGGGTCTGAATATTTGCAAATCTAATGGTATTGTACTTCTGACAATACCACCACATACCTGCCATAGACTGCAGCCATTAGATATTTCTACCTATGGCCCATTAAAGACTTTTTTCAACCAGGCATGTGATGACTTCATGGTGAATCACCCAGGACAAGCTATTGCTTTGAAAGATCTAGCTGCTCTTGTAGGACAAGCATATCCAAAAGCTTTCACCCCTTCAAATATAATAAAAGGTTTTGCAAAAGCAGGAATATACCCTTTTAATTCCCACATTTTCTCAGAGCATGATTTTCTCAGTTCATCTGTAACTGATCGACCGGAAGTAGCACGTGAACAAACACCAGAACCTGTTATTGATCCTTCAATTGAGCCTAGAGCTGGACCTTCAGGACTTGCTTCGGGATCAGGTGTAGCAAAAACACCAGCCGAGGTAAGACCATTTGCAAAAGCAGGACCCAGAAAAAAACCAAAAGGAGGAAGAAAACCTGTTACAACAAAAATATTGACAGATACTCCCAATATGGAAGAAGTAAAAGAAAATTCTATGAACAGTGAAGTGAAAAAAAGTACAAAAGACAAAGTAAAACGGAATTTAAATTTAGGCAACAAAGAAAAAGAAAAAACAAAACGACCCAAAACGAAAGAAGAAGAAGACTCTGAAGTTGATGACGCTTCCTTCACTTCATCAGGCTCATCTGAATTTACAGATATCGAGCAACAAATACAAAATGAATTAGAAGAAGAAAATTTTGTGAACAGTGTCATTAATAAAAACTACCATATACTGGTTCACTTTAAAACTGATAAAACAATAAGGTATTATGTTGGACAAGTTCTCGAAATATATAATGAAGGTCAAGAATTCTCTACAAGTTTTATGAGACGCAAGAAACCAGGATACAATTTCGTATTTCCTGATGTACCTGATATATCAACGGTTCTTCTCGAAGATGTGATCAAGTTGCCGTCACCTCGCTATATTGGGGGAACAGCCCGAACAAATAGAAAATTGTCATTTGATGTCAATTTTGATAAATTTGATAATGTATATTGAATTTATGACAAAAAATTAAAATTGTCACTTACCTAAATGTGTTTAATTTTTTAGTATCAAACCTCCCATATACTGTATCAATTATCAAACCACCCCTAATATGGGAGGATTGATACACTTTACAATAAATATATCTAATTCATTTTTTTAGAAAGTATACGAACCAATATTGTTTATAATAAGAAAATATTAAGTCAATACCTTGAAATATTGAACCACGCACTTGGTTGCTTTCCAACTCGTGTTCACTTGATTTTACAACATTCTTTGTGTTAAGTGTATCAACTCTCCCTAGGTTCCCCTAACATCCCGCCTGTTTGTTTTGTCTATTTATTTAGCGGGTAAGTTATTGCGTCATTTTCGCTTTCTTATATTATTTGTCCTGGGTAGTCTAAACTATTATAATTATCTGAGATTCAAAAGTTACATGTAGTTACCTGTTAAGGTAATTGCACGAATAGCTGACCTTGTACCAATTGATGACACCTTCAACTTTAATTAAATTTAATAAGAAAACAATAATTCTAATGCAGATTTCTGTAATTCCAACGCTTCTTGAATATCTTTTCAAGAAACAGTGTCTAAAATCGTTTGGCAACACTGCACTGTCATTGCAGATTATGTTAAAGTGTTTGCCGCTATTTTGTTTTCCATAAATTTTAACAAGGCAATAGTGATTTTGCTTAGAAGGTAAGAGCACAAAAGAGTGTTTATATCGTTTTTAATTCATTATAAATCTTACTTCTTGCGTTTATTTTAGAGAGACTATGAAATTACATAATTTTCAATAGAAATACGATTCTAACCTATACATTTGAAAATATTTGGAGGGTCAGCTAAAGGAACAAAATAAAATGCATTGATCTAGTAGATGACACTTGGGTCATCTATAGGAGCAAACGAATAAATATATAGATATGTCTTATTTTAATGTGTTTAACCTAAATATTTGTATCTCTGTTTAAAAAATAGCTATAAATAGATAATATCCTATAGGTGACCCCTGTGTCACCTTTACGTACAATACAGATGCAATGCCTGACCCCTCAATGTAATTTTTAATTCCATGGAAAAAACATCTTAAGGGTTTGTCTCACATAACGGGCGAATTTGTGTCATGCGCATTTTTTTATAAATATTAAGCATTTTCCCTAGGTTAAATATTTTTTTTCTTTTTGAATTATATGTTTGCTGCATTTGCATGTAGTTTAAATATTGCAATTAGCCCTATTTTAAAAATTACAGGGGTAAATGTATTGAGAAATCGCTCTAAATGTCATTTCGGTAACTGTCACATGCACTAGGTTGTGATCTTAATTGATGATTTTATACAGAAAATTTGATATTTAAGTAGTTTTGAAAAAACATATTTGTAGCCTGAAAAGACGCGGTACTCAATAAAAACAATGGGTTTTCTCTAACTTGTAAGATATTTTAGAAAAAAAAATGCTTTTTAGCTGTCACAAAGTTTTTTCTCATTCCGGTAATGTTAGAATAATTAGCGACCATACCCTTGCAAAAGAACCTTGGCACCGATTCAGTACTGTCAGTGTCAAGTGACATGTGCTTTCTTCGATTGCGATAGGTAAGAGCATACGTTTTCCATTCCATTTCAAAATGTATACTTTTTTACCTTCGAACGTGAAAGGGTGGCAAAATTCATTATCATTCCGGTAATGCGCTTTTTCCTACTTAAATAATTTAATTGAAGTAATTGCCAGTTACGATATTGGCGGCAATTCAGGCTCACACATAACCTGAAAGTTTCATCCAAGGTATTCGAATAGTAAGGTAGTTCCAGTCATCTTTGTTAAAATTTTTCATTCCGGTAATGCTCATTTCGGTAATGCGGTGCATTAATGTGCAAAAATGTTGGAAATACTAGAAGTAGCTTCGAAATTAATCATGTTTATTAACATTTTAACTTGTATTTAAACAATTACATATCATTATGATCACGGATTATGATACAGAATGTAGAGGTAATAATTGTTTTTTTTTTAAATAAATTGTATTGAATTTAATTCAGGGGTAAATGAAAGGACGTGAATTGCAGTTCTGTTGTTTTTAACTGCTTTATTTAATAATATTCAGAAAACAACAGATCAATTAAAATGGGAAAGCCCAAAAAATCGAAGGAAGACGAAAAAAAGGCACTGCAAAATAGGGAAAGAGTAAGGAGATTCAGGGCCAAAATGTCGGAGGAAAATTTGGCATTAAAGCGATTAAAAGATCGAGAAAGGTATCAGAATAAAAAGGGAAAGGGGTTAGTGAAAAGTGTAAAGAATTTAAATCAAAAAGAGCAAAAAGATTTAAGAAAGAAATGGAGGGAAGCTAGTGCTGTGTACCAAAAAAAGAAGAAAGCATTAAAAGCAGAAACCCAGTTTACAGACAGCAAAACGTCGACATCTACTCCCCAAAATGAAGAATATGTACTTCAGTTAACTTCAGGTAGTAATTCCAGCAGAGCAGAACGTGGTCGAAAGAAAATACGAAGAGACAGAACAAAAACTTTCAAGCTCTTACAAAAAGCAGAACATAAAATTGTTGAACTTCAGAAAACAGTAAATAAATATAGACAACGCCTATATAGAACTTCAACTCCTAAGTCTTCCAAATATAACAGTCCAAACACAAAAGTAAAAATATTAGCAAGTGGCTACAAGATTCCAACCCAAGTCAAGAAGAGATTACTTTATGCTGAGGCACTAGAAGCAGACTTGGTGGAAAATATTAATAATACTCATAATGAAAAAGAGAAGGAATGTGTAAGAAAAGCTGTTAGCGGAAAATTTCTTAAGAAATATCGGCTTATTGGCGAAGCGCGAGGTATAATAAGCTATAAATTGCACAAAAAGCTAAGAGGAAACCTAAATTTGACACAATATGAACGGAAAAAACGAAATTTACAGTTCACACAGAAAAGTAGAGAAGATATTACAAAATTCCTGGAAAGGGATGAAAATTCTAAAATGTGCCCAGGAAGAAAGGATTACGTAACTAGGCACAGAGTGAAAAAACAAAAAAGAATATTGTTAGATTCGTTAAAAAACCTACATGCAAAATTTATAAATGAAAGGAAAAAAGCGATTTCATTTTCTACTTTCTGTAGATTCAGACCATTTTGGGTCGTCACCCCAAAAAAAATCAGATAGAGACACCTGCTCGTGCGTCAAACATGCCAATTTTCAATTTATCATTAACAAGTTGCATGCCGTTGGAATTCTTGATACCAAAAATACTGAACACATAATTCGAAGGACAGTCTGCAATTTTGAAGAAAGTTGTTGTATGTTAGGAGATTGCAATAATTGCAAAAATATGTCGCTACCTATTAATAAAGAAAAAGAAAACTATCTACAAGAAGAAGTCTTATATCATAAATGGGAAACTGTCACCGAAGAAAGATTAATAAAAGGAAAAGAAAAAACCCTAAGAAAAACTGTCAAAAAAGAAAAACGTACCTCATTGAAAAATTTGATAGAAATATGTTTCAACACTGAAATGAAGTCGTTCAAACAACACTTCTTTATAATGAGGCACCAGATGAGGCAGCTGAAAAACACAAAAGCTAACATACAACCCGACGAATTAATATTCTGGATTGACTTTTCTGAAAATTAGGGTAAACCATACAGTCATCGGCCACCCGCCAGTGATTGGCATAACTACAGGATATCGCTTAGGAATTATACTGCTCTTAATTTTTAGTGCGCTTTATCAAAAAATATGGTAGTGGCAACACTTGCGCATCTGCATAATTTGTATGTTGGCAATAGCTTGTAACCTCAAATAATAATCGTCATATGTGTTAGGTGGTGTGGAAAGTTTGTGATAATTGTGTAAAAACTGTCAAGAATTCTTAAGACCTACGAGTGTGTAAACAACTATAGCTTCTAAGGTATGCCAGTTTTGGCGAGTGTATGGTTTTTTTAGCACTATTAATGCATTAAGTAATATTATATTTACGCGGGAATTGCTTCTTTAGGTTAAGTTATTATTTAATTAGCTATGCCAATCACTGACGGTGAATTTTCTTAAAAATACAGTTATTGGCCATGTGGCCAATAACTGTATTACAAAGTATTTTAAAAGTTTTAATTTATTTCTTTTTAACATGATAAAATACACATTTAGGGCACATTATATAACTTTTTTCATGTCAACTATCATTCCTGACAGAGGTTGGCATATGCCAATAACTGTAATATTTGTATGGCCAATAACTGTATCTCTTATTATTTAGATGCCTAAGGTACAAGGGGGTGAAAAATATAGGAAGCGATATACAGAAGAGAGTGTTTTATTAGCTCTAGAAGCAATAGAAAAAGGAATGTCGCAGAGAGAAGCAGGTAAAACATTTGGCGTGCCGAGGCAAACATTGCAGTTTCGTCAAAGTGATAAATTTAAGAAGACCAGTTTAGGGCCAAACCCTGTCCTCACCAACGGTGAAGAAAGCATTTTAGAAGAATGGACTCTTACCAGCTATGAAAAAGGATTCCCTGTCCGTAAAGTTGATATACAAGCATCTGTAAAAGAATTTCTGGATTCTAAACCGAGAAAATCCATTTAAAGATAATCTTCCGGGGGACGGGTGGTACAACGCTTTTCTTAAACGCCACCCTGCTCTTACCCATCGAACGGCAGAATCGGTTACAGCTGCTAGTTCAACGATTGCGGAAGGAGACATTCGTAAATGGTTTGCTTCTGTAGAAGACTACCTTAAAGCAAAAGGTTTCGACAATATATTACAAGATCCCTCGAGAGTATTTAATGGGGATGAAACATGTTTCTACCTGTGCCCTAAAAACACTAAGGTTCTTGCCCCTAAAGGGGCCAAAAATGTGTACGAAATTGATTCAGCACAAGCAAAAGTAAACATAACGGTAATGTTTACTTTTTCAGCGTCGGGGGAAGTTACCGATCCAATGATTATATATCCGTATAAAAGATTACCGGCAGCCATTATCAATTCTGTTCGTTGTTGTTCTTCTACGTGGGGAATTGGTCATAGCGACAACGGTTGGATGACAGCGCCAGTCTTTTACGAATACATAGGAAATGTGTTTCATCCATATCTTGAAAAGGCTGGAGTAAAATTTCCAGTAATCCTTTTTGTCGATGGGCATTCCACGCATCAGACCCTTAAGCTAAGCCAACTCTGCACCAAATTACAGATTATTTTGATAGCGCTTTACCCAAATGCGACCAGAATTATGCAACCTGCGGATGTTGCAGCATTTAAACCTCTTAAAACAGGCTGGAAGAGAGCTGTATTAGAATATAAAAGAAAGAATCCTCGCCAACCGCTCACAAAAGAACGATTTGCTCCGGTTCTAAAATCTGTGATAGATCAATGCACAAAAGCGGACACGATTAAGAATGGATTCAGAGCTAGCGGTTTACAGCCGTGGAACCCATCTGCGATCGATTTCACTAAATGCTTAGGCAGGAATAATAGCAAGGTTGAACCATTTCGCACAGCAGAAGATAATATGAGTATTTCGTATAATAAATTTAAGGAGATAGTGGGAGACGAAAGAATCAAATTATTTGACCAAATTCATGAAGATACTGAAAATACTGATGAATTTATTTTACTATACAAAATATACCAAGAATTTAAAGTACAAGACAGTAATTACAAAACTCCGAATTCAGTTCCAGATAAAATCAGCAGTGATTTGTCTCGTACATCTACATATAATAAGGAAAACAATTTAAAAGAACAATTCGACATCCAAAATATTGACATTATCTTTGCCGACGAAATAGTACAAGACATGAATTTCGAAAATTTAAGTAATAATCTCGTAATGGAAGTAGACACTACTATGCTTCAAGAGCTAGAGCAAGAAACAACCAATTTAGAAGAAATTATTCTAAGCGATAAAGAAGGGAATAAAAACGAAAATGAATTGAATATGAATGACGCAGAAAAAGAAATGCTAAGCGAAAATGTAAATAATGGAAATACAGTTGATCATGATCTAAATATGGATAGTAACGGAAATCAATTGTTAACCAAAGATAAAAACGAAAAGAGTAATGAAAACGAATATTACGTATATAACAATGACACAGAGGAAAAGCAGATACTAACAGAACAGAACGCAGAGAATAATAATGAAGATTTTTTTGTTAAACGCCTCTCTCCGAGATTATATTGTTTGGCCAAAAACTCCCGAGAGAAAAGGAAAAAAGCAAAGCGAAAGATTACCTTT
>JABXWE010009028.1:0-31181 GCA_014611495.1 Limonius californicus | reverse complement strand
AAGGGTCTTGCTGAGGGTTTTTGTTCACTGAATGATTTAAGCCGCTGGTTGAAGGTTGAGGGTCTTGCTGATGGTCTTTGTGCACTGAATGACTTAGGCCGCTGGTTGAAGGTTAAGGGTCTTGCTGATGGTCTTTGTTCACTGAATGACTTAAGCTGCTGGTTGAAGGTTGAGGGTCTTGCTGATGGTCTTTGTTCACTGAACGACTTAAACCGTTGGTTGAAGGTTAAGGGCCTTGCTGATGGTCTTTGTTTACTGGACGACTTAAGCTGCTGGTTAAAGTTTGAGGGCCTTGCTGATGATCTTTGTTCACTGAACGACTTAAGCCGCTGGTTGAAGATTGAGATCCTTGCTGATGGTCTTTGTTCACTGAACGACTTAAGCCGCTGGTTGAAGGTTGAGGTTCTTGCTGATGGTCTTTGTTCACTGAACTATTTTCGAATCTGCGCAGCTTTAGCGATATGCTGTCCTAAGACCGTGATCACTCTAGATAGGTACTAATTTTATATTGGTAAATACTACTAGTTGCCTAAATCGTACCTATACGATTTTGGGAACTCCACGCCAGTACGATTTAAGCAACATGCTTTGCAACAATTAAAACGCAGTTAACCTTAAGAAGCTGGATTTAGAACTTATCAAACTTATAGCAAAATGCTCCTTATACACTTATCCTTCTGCACTAAAGCGACTAATGTTTTTGTGACCTTGTAGATAGAACAATATCCGCTTACAGACTACTCGCAAAAATCACTTGACATTTGCACCATATCTATTAACGCGTCTTGTGAATATTTGACAGATTATACGCGAACCAAATTTATGAGGTCTGGTTTATACAAAATTAGGTTACATAAAACCTTCATACGTGGCGAAATAATGTTTTAAATAAGTCAAATTTTTAAAGGCGCAGTTCAAAATATATCTACGACATGTTTTTACCAGAAATATATGGAATGATTAAGTTTTAATATGGCAAAGGAGCTTCTCCTTCTTTTGAATTCAAATAGGATCCCTAAATTATTAAATATTTCTGGTTTGCTTTATATAGTTAAGAGCAGAATTTTCTATGATCTATAAATAGTGTACCAAAAAAAAAATAAAAAGTAAATGTTGTAACGGTATTATGATCGTTATATTTGAAAGTAAACGTATGTAGTTAAATTATTTAAAGCTATTTAAAATAATTGGTACGGTATTTAAAATATGCAGTTTTGCTTGCAGATATTTTTTTTTATATATTTAATGCTAATTTACAATCTACTCTTTACATTGAGCAATAAGTAAATGTATTGTTAAAATGGACATGTGATGGAAAAGCCATCCAGCGACGACTCTCCTATTTGTGCCTTGGGCGGGTGATTGTTTTGGTAGGTTCAGTTATTGTCGTTTGATTGTGGTAAGTCGTTTGACCACTGTCTCTTCAGTCATCGAACTACAATAAGTTCATGTTCCAATTCACTTACTAAACTGTTTTCGTGTCCTCATAGATTCAGGTGGTATTTTGTTGACAGCCTTTGAATTTCTTCAGATACAAAGACAACGCGTAGGTCTGTATGGAGTGTTTCATTTGAGACGTACTAGGGTGCGTTTGAAATTGTACGCAAAGTCGCAAAGTTAGATTGCAATCGATGAATAATTTTTGAGTTTGACGGCTTCGTACATCCCCAAAGTTGGATGCCGTACGTCTATATTGGCTTAATTACACATGTGTAGATAAGAAGTTTTGTTTTCCATAGATAGTTGAAAGTTTCCGCCCAGCAATCAATACATTTGCCGTAGTTTCAGATTTAGCTGTTCTCGTTTTGTTTTGACGTGTTTTTGCCACGCTAGTTTCTGATCCAGGTGTAGCCCCAAGCCTTTATATTCAATTTGCACTGGTATTGGTGTGTTGTTAATGGTGACTTCTAGACAAACAATGCGTTTAGTGGTGAAGGTCAGTTGGGTTGATTTGGTATGATTCACTTTTATTCTCCACTTTGATAGCCAGGTTTCGAGGAGGTCTAGGTGTGACTGAAGTTGCTGAGATGCAGTACTGGGATCTTCGTTGTCTGCTAGAAGGGGGCCGTATCGTCTGCGAATGTGGCGATCATGGTGTTGTCGGTTGTTGGCAGGTCCGCAGTGTAAATCAGGTACAGCATTGGACCCAGCACACTTCCTTGGGATACGCCAGATGCCACTTAATGGTGGTTGAAAGAGTTGTTTTATATTTGACTTGGTAATATCTATCGAAGGGGTATGATTTTAATAGTATATAATATGGAGCGGATAGTATATTCTTAACCAAAACTTAAAAAATAGATTATCCGCCGCAGACATGGAATTTTGGAGGAGAAGCGCCCAAATATCACGGGTACAGCATATTACAAATGCAGCAGTGAGGCAGAAAATGAATGTCAAAAATGATATAGATAAAGTACAACAGAAACAACTCACGTGGTATGGACATATGAGACGGATGGAAAGGCACAGAATACCTAGGAAAACTTTTGAATGGGTCCCGAAACAAAGAAGGAAAAGAGACAGACCTAGATCAGAATGGAAACAGGATATAGAAACAGCCATGGAAATAAGGAATTTGGAAGAAGGAGATTGGAACGACAGAAAAAATGGAAAAAGGGATGCGAGAAACGGCAATACAAGCTGTAACAAACTCGCTTATATATAATTGTATATTCTTGATTTTTTACAGCAGTGCCTCGTGCCATACCTTCTCAAACGCTTGTGCTACGTGGAGAAAAGCTGCTGTCATAGTTTCTTTTCCTCCAGGTTTGTTGCTATTTGGTTGACAATTCTATGAGTCCGTTGTATGGTCGAGTATCTCTCCCAGAAGCCAAATTGATGATCTGGGATATGATTCAGGAGATCAGTGTCTTCTCTGTCTGTTTAGTAATAGTTTTTCGAATAAGTTTGATAAGATGGGCAGTAGACTTATCGGACGGTGGGAGGATACTTCGTTGATTGGTTTTCCAGGTTTAGGTACCATAATTATATGTGCAAATTTCCACATTAGCGGATAAAACGACAATCTCAGCATATTGTAAGTTGTAGTCGGAATGATAATTGCTTTTCTCCCGTGATAAGGTCATAACAAGGCGCCTTGTACAGATTGACCTGCTTAATTGCTTGATAGACTTCTCTTGGGGAATGCGGCTTTATCGGTAAACACTTTTGACAGGATATATCCAGCAATATCTTGATCTCGTTGTCATGGTTATTTACAGTGGGTTCCATAGATGTGAAAACTTCCGAAAGATAGTCGGCAAAAATGTTGGCTTTCTCCATGTCCCATTTCGCCCAGTTTCCGTCTGGATTTCTAATGGGTGGTATTCATATTTGTGGCCTTTAAAATTTCTTGGTTGCCCTCCAAATAGATTAATCGTCTTTAGAGAGAGTGGTAATGTAGTATTTAAATGAGGCATTTCTCGCATTTTCGATGGTTCTATATAATTTCCGTCTGAGTCTGCTATAGATAAGTTTATCATCATTGTTACGTGTTCTCTGCCATTTGCTTCTGGATCTGCCTTTTTTTTCATTACTAATTCTCTTATATGTTGTGGAGTATTGGTGGTTTCTCTTGGTTCTTGGTTTGAGATGGTTGTAGAGTGCCATGCAGCTTCTTGAATTAGTGTTCTGAGGTATTGTGTTACATCGTCTAGTTTACCAGATTGTTTAATTCGTATACTCAATATTATTTTATTCTCTATGTATGTAAGAAAGTTTTCCCAGCCTGTTTTATCAGAAATAAGCGAACGGGTGATTGGTTTGCTTATTACATGTGTACTTAGGGTAGCGATCACTGGCGAATGATCAGACGATAAATCTTGATTGGATTCAAGTTTGATGTAGTTAAGAGCTATACCGTGCAGTATGAAGAAGTCCAGCAAATCTGGTGTTTTGTTGGGATGGATCGGCCAGTACGTAGGTTCGCCAGTAGACATATGTCTCCAGTTTTTATTGTTCGTGGCTTTCAAAAGATTTATTCCTTACGTTGTGTTGACCCTTGAACCCCATTGGGTGTGCTTAGCGTTCCAATCACCTCCCACCATAAATAAAAGGGTGTCAAATTCCACGGGGGATGAATGTCTCGGAGGGCAATATATTGCAGATATAGTGAAGGACCATGCAAGTGCGTTGATTTGGACATTTGCCGCTTGGATTTTATTTGCTTGATAATGGGGCGGTTCGTGATGCATGATGGAGTTTTTAATTATAACTGCTGCACCTCCGTGCGCCGTTCCGTCAGTATGTATATCATGGTAGATTTTGTAGTAAGGTATTTTCAGCATCCTTCTTTCGGAGATTAGTGCTACATCTACTTTATTTATTTGTATTAATTCAATTTTATGGTTTGACAGCCCATTGATATTCCAGAGCGCAATCCTAATTGAGTTGCCTATTATTTAGCGATTTTATTTATGACCGTGCTCAGCATGTTCAGTACCATGCTGCTTTGGTTGATAAAGTGGTTAAACAGGGATTTGAGCTCATTGAGGAAACATGTCAGTTGCTCTCGGCTGTCGGCTGGCTGTTGTTAATTTCTTTCTGGTTGTCTTCGATTGCTTGCAGATATGAGACATTAATTTCACTTATCACTAATTAATTTCAGATATCAAAATATTATCACATATCTGAAATGTATTTCATATGTAAACAATTGATTTGACATAAGTTTAAATATAGATTACAAATATTACGAGTATGTGGTTCTCATACTGTTTCGGCAGTTTCAATAAAAAGTGTCTTACGTCTTACTACAGCAATTCAAATTCAACAAATTTCGGTAAAGATTTTCGAGTTTTATACAACATTTATATATTACCAAAACGGAGCTAAATTTCGTAGCATTTTGTATGCAGTTTTCGAATATACAAGGTGTGTTCAATTGAAACCCATCTTTACTTTATAAAAAATGTATTCAACAATTTAATTACAAATAATTACCGTCACAGTTAAGGCACCTATCCCATTGTTTTACTAACTGACGTATGCCCTGCTCATAGAATTCTTGTGGTTGTTGATTGAAGAAGTTTTCCACAGCTATATGTACTTCTGCGTCAGACTCAAAATGCCGACCTTTTAACGCCCTTTTCAGCGGTCCAAAACTATGGAAAGCACACGGCGGTAGATCGGGGCTATAGGGTGAATGCTCTAAAAGCCTCCATTTCTTTCGTTGAATGTTTTCTTTTACCACCTTAGCAACATGAGGCCTAGCATTGTCGTGCAGCAAAATGACCGACCCCACGCATAAGTTTTCCTGGACGTTTCCGTCTTATCGCTTGATAAAGCTTGCTCATTCATTGTACAGGTTTGCCTTGATATTTATTCCAGGTTCCTTAAACTCTATCAACAAGGTCCCTTCATGATCGAAAAATATGTTAACATCACCTTGCCTGCAGAAGGTTGTGCTTTAAACTTCTTCGGTAGTGGTGAACTTGAATGGTTCCACTGCATCGACGATAACTTACTGAATGGCTCGTAGTAATGGCACCAAGTTTCAACTATTGACATAAGAAAGTCGTCACCATTTTACCACCAGATTACGAACAATACTATGGACAGATCCTACACAAGCAGCAACAATGTCTAAAATTTCTCTAATTGTAATTCGATAATTTTCTCTAATAAGGTCTTCCACACATGCCATATTGTGTTTTGTTAATGCAGTACACCGTGCACCTGGTCGCGGCTCATCCATAATCCCCTCTTTTCCATTCTTAACTTTTCAGCGCCATTCCTTTACAGGTGGGTACACAATACATGCATTTCCATAAACTGCTTACATTCGCGTATAAATCTGCAATGGCTGCACACCCTCAGCGCATAAATATTGTAGGGCCGAACTCTGATCAAATTTGAACGGATTTTAACAACAAACACCATTTCAAACGAAGTTTTAAAAGTCGGAATCAATTTCAAACGCCAGAAACTTAATGTGTTGCTTAGAAACACTACTAACATGTGATGTAGACATATCGAAAAAAGCTTCCAAATTATAATTATGCCCTTTGATGAAAACTGTTATGCTTGTGCTAAATAAATTTGAACTAAAGGTGTTGCAGGAAGTTCTTATTGGGACAGTGGCGTATAAAAAAATATTTGTCTGTACTATTTTAGAATTATGCCATGTACGATTAATTTTTCATTTAAATTTTAGCTATGTTTCCATAAAAACATTAAATTTGTATACTCTGATGTTACAGATGAACCCTGGGTATTTATAATAATAATACTCCATGAAATAGTTGAAAAACAATTAGAAATTCGTATTTATAACCATAGTATGTCGTGGTAGGCTCTAAATAATTTTAAAATGCTTGTATAAAATAATATGTAGATAAGAACTTCTACCAAAACTTTTACTAATTGTTTTTAATTAATAGGCCGGTGTTTCTGTAGTTATACTTTGTGTATACATTTCTTTCTTTTCCCTTTGAAGTTTACATTCCTTCAACTTATTGCTGTTATATATAATTATGGATCAGTTGATACATTTCGTTTAAATCAATTCTTAAGCTTTTGTTAGTTTCAAGTACATACTAAATCCAGATAATTTAGAATTTAGAAGTTTTTAAACACTCCACCAATTCAAAAATGGTTGGATGAAGGGATAAACATTATAATAATTCGACTTAACTTCCTATTGTCTGATTTTTATGGATATTGTTAATTTCTTCTTGCAAAAAGATTAAATTGTTTATGTTTTAGATTGTTACGGGTCAAACGAGCTTTTTCGTCGACCCGCAACATGATAAGTGGAAAAAGGTCTACAGCTTAGCTCAGATAATCCCAATCCTAAGCTAAATGTTGGCTTAGTGAGAGAGAGGGAACCTTACTTTTATACCTCTTTTGCTCGGCTTCACTTTTGGCAGCATTAATGCACTTCCATAGCTTTATAGTTGATTTAGGTGAATACAATACGGTCGAAGTTATCTATTGTCAATTAAAATCAAGGAGACCCTGGAGATATTTCGACGCGATTACGCAGTTCAAACTGCGCGCATCAGCTGTATTCTGCATGCGGAAGATAAACTCCAATCGCGTCGAAATATCTCCAGGGTCTTCTTCATTTTAATTGACGATAGATAACTTCGGCCATTTCGTATTCGCCTAAATACATTCAAATGATTTAGAAATAAAGAATGGGATTTGGATTTTCTATGCTTTCCAAAATATGTAAAACTGGTGAAAAGAACTTTCTCAAAGAGATTAGCACAAAAATCGGGATAATGAATGCAACATGGAAATATGAAATCGCCATTTCCTAAATCGGAAATATACGAATGGATGAAATGAAATTCAAACAGGGTCAAAATTGAATTAACCAGAAGCATAAAGTATGCAATGCAAAATGCTATCTTGAAAGATAAATATAAAAAACTAGCGGTAAGGAGTCGCACGTTACGATAGACTATTGAAAATACAAATTTTACGTAATTTTTGTTGTTTGTCACAATGTTTTAAGAACTTTTAGTACAGGAACGGCCTTTCAAACATACTCAAGCAACTCTTCCATGCAAAACATAAAACCTGAATATATTTTCTGTAACTCGTTTAATGGTACACGTTCCGAAATGTTTAATCTTTTTACAAGTCAATTAAGCAGATTTATTAAGCTGAATCCGCAACAATATTAATGAAATTAATGAAATGTACATTAGCAATAATTATGCGGCTGGACAGGTTTAAAATGAGGCAAACGTTAACACGTAACTAGTTCTTTCGCATGTTCTTCGTTCATAAGGCACGTGAACTTGGAAAACTGAGGTCATTTCACTCACATACGCTACTGACCTCAAACATTTCGCAAAAAAAATCATTATTGTAATTCGGTTGGGAAAACAACAACAAATTGCACTTAAGAATGCGAACCTTTATTAAATGCTGTTAAGGAAAGATCGTCAGCCTAAAATAACCAGAAAGAATTACATAAAGTGTTAGGAAAGACGAGAATGAGAGTATGAAAGGGAATTTAAAAAGAAAATACGGATTATTAATTGAAAAGTATTAAAAAAAAACAGATTAAAATAATGAAAGGAAGTTGCAAACAAGCGAAAAGAGTTATCACAGAAGAAAGTGATAAATTGAAAAGAGCAAAGTGAAGATCATATACAAGATAATAAAATTGAAAAGAGTAAAATATAAGGTTAACGAGGCAAGAAATATTTCTTAAGAAATCAAGATTGAACGAGTTGTAACGAGCTTTTATGCTCGTGCAGATTAACAAACCGTTACCCTTTCTTATCTCAATAAATTAGAAAAAAATGCAAAATTATGCGATAGATCAAAGTCTATTCAAACAGTTACATCAAGATGCACGATACGAATGTAAAAATTGTTGAAAAATCCATAGATTGGTTCGACGTCCTCTTCAAGTTGCCTCCAATTCATATAATTTGCCGCAAAAGAACGGAGCTTAGATATTTCATATAACAGAACTTGAAATATATCGACCATGAAGTAACGCTCCATGTAATTATATAGACGATCGTATCAGACAGGAGCGCACCTTGACGAAGGCCAAGGAAATCCTTCTGAATCGCGATAACGAGCGCGGAAAATATTTTTGGGTAGCAGTTGAACAAAATGACGTACGGTACTGTTACGGACACATTAAAGATTAATTTAATTATAATGATAAGATATTAAAAACTTAGAAATGTGAGAGGCTGCTTGATGTTCTTTACAACGAGAGAAGAAAGCGTAAAAACCGCAAACTGTAAACATTAAAGAAATTATAAAATTCTGCACACTTTATACAAGTAAATCGAACGTTATTAGGAACAATTATTTTGTAATAAAATTCAGCTTGTAGAAATTAAAATAGCTTATCTTATTTACTTAACCTTGACTTAATGTTTGTATACATTATTTCAACTTTTAATTATAAGAGGCCAAACTCTTAGTTTCTTTTTTTTTCTTAGGTCTACAAATTTTGTCTTAATTAGCACATTGAACTTGGCCACTAACGCGCTATCTACGATCTTACAAAATATTGCAATATACAGAGTGTCCTAACTAAAATGGTCCGCTCTGAATAACTTAAATAAATCATCAAATTTGAAAAACGGTTTTTGTGCTCTTGGCACAATGTGAACATTTTTGCAATTCTGTCAATTCGTCTTTGAGAAAGGGTATTTTGAAGTGTATGGAAAATGTTAAATTAAAGTCTTTCAGGAAAGTCTTCGGGATACATATTTTATTAAATATTCAGAATGACCACCACCAACTTCTATACAACAGTACAATTGATTTTCAAAACAATTTCGTACATTATTATAAATTTCAGGCGTTAATAAACGGCACTCATAATTAATCTGGCTCTTAATTCTTCCGGAGAATCTGTCTGAGCAGCATAGATCTTAGGTATCCTCACATCTAGTAGGGTCACATCAGGTGACCTGACTGGCCACGCCACAGGAGCTTAAACAGATCTGCAGAACGCAAACTTATCTTCTTAGTTACTATTGTATTATCTTGTTATGTTCGTTTAGTTTTGCCGCTTCATAGGAATTAAAATTCTATTTTAATGGCGTTCTTATGTTGATTACAATTTTCATTATTTTAGAAAATTAAATTTATGAGAGGCCACTTTCGAAAGTTAATCGAACGCTTGACATGTTTATTTAGTCTGTAGACGCCGGCAAAAAAAAATTCTTAGAACCCCTTCTGTCAGCAGCATTGCCTTAGAAATGTTCTGTTTCTCGGAAATCGCACGTATAGGATTTGTTCTAGAATTATTGCGTCATATTTCGCAATGTGGTCTAATAATTTCGGTCGATGCATGTTCGCGTTGCGGTTCCTCTTCAGTCGATTTTCTACCTTCGTTCGGCCGGGCCCCCTGAGACCATCTTCGGGAACCGTAGATAAATTAAGAAAAAGAGTAGACGCTAGGCTTTGGGAGTGAACGGACGTGTTTTTTTTTTTGATACCGGATTGTGTCTGAGCTCTTCTGCTAATTGAGTTATCGTTTGGTTTTTGCGTTAGGCAAAATAATCTTCGACTTGTGTCGGATTAAAAATATTAGCAGAGTGTCAGCTTCTTGCAAAAACAATACAGTGAAATTGTTTTCTCGACTTGTGTCGGATAAAAGCTACCAAACCCGTGGAAGTTTCGTTTTTCGAGCCGTTTTAAGTGATCCTCCCGTCCAGCGGCGGAGATCTTGACATCTGAAGTTCCCGTCTCTTTTCTCTCGACGTCGAAAAAGCCCTGGCCGTAGCTTTATCTCCATTCGATCCAATCTTCAGGGGCGTACCAGCGAATTTGTCCCGCTTCCCGAAGATCTTAGGAACACCCCAGTTGTGCCTCTTTCTGCTCCCTTCCGAACAATACTAAGGTAGGAGAAATTCTAATTGTGTGGTGAAAACTTTTTCCGAGTTTAATTTTCAAGTTTCGAGTGCTGAACCTTTTTTTTAATGCGACGTAAAGCGGCTTAGTCGCCAGTTATCCTTTCCTCTTTTGGTTAACTTGTACTAGTCCGGCCTGGTGCCGGGTAAACTCAGAGCCACGGCTCACTGGGAATAAAAATTATTTATCGGATTAACAGTTTTATTCCTATTTATTTACAATTCTACCTTAAATTAAAATACTGGACGTAAATATATATACAACAATGAAACAAAATACTGGATGTAAATCTATATATACAATAATAAAACAAAAATACTGTGTTCTAAAATGAAAGCCAAAGTTGCCTCTGTCCGGCCCGGTAATGCTGACAGTCTCGTCGCGGGCACAGCGGGGAGCGGAGAACGACGCGATGCAGTCGTGGCACTGACAGCTGGCTGCTCACTCGCTCGTTTTGGAGGCCAAGGCTATTAACAACTAATAAAATTTTATTATTACAATGGAAGAAACGGGGTTACTCGTAGCAACTGGAATTCTCGCAGCTTCCTTTGGGCTCGTGTTTTCGGAGACCTAGCAATAAAGGAAATTCGTTCCGGTTACCTATAACGGGAATAAAATAAATGATTCGTATTCTATCGGCGCTGCAGTGGTTTTTTGCCGATCTCGATCGCGGCGTGGTGGTGAAATGTTCGGACTTTCGCAGGAATTGTGTAGTTGTTTAGAATTCTTAAAGCGAGCACTAGGCGGAAGCGCGGGTCGCCCCAGGGTAACGAACCAGTACTGCTGTATCCGTATTAAATTCTTTAAACTACTTTCAGTGCGGTGTTTTCCAGATCAGGAGGAAATACGTAAATGCGTTTTAAATGGTCGGGATATGGATAGGTTTACACTAAATGAAAGCGCGGGTTTTCCCAGGCTAACTCAGTGTGGAACGGAAACCATTTACAGTTACACTAGTTGTTAATTATTGTCATTCTTGTTTATTGCTGCTTGTAGTAACTTAATGTACTCCAACGTTTAAATGTAATTATTGTCAAATAAAACATTTTTTTGTAAACTAAGTCCACGGCTTATTTTACTTGCGCGGTGCTCTTGCTAAGAGATAATAAATTGCTTACGCACCCCGTTAGACAGGCTTAAAACCCCTGCTGGGTGGCGATGATAGTAATTTATGTCCGGCACTGTATTGCTTATTCGGCTTCCTTTTACTCTGGTTCATTATGAGCACACGAATAGATATAAAAGCGTGGTGGCTGTGATATTCCTGAGGTTGATAACATATGCTCTGAATAAGAAATTGTAGTTTTGGCCGTAAATCAATAAATATTTTAACCTCTACAGAGTTTTATTTACTAAGCTCAACTAGTCCTTATTATAGATTACGGAGCTGGAAATACATAAAGACATCCTACGAAACACCACATAACCTATTATACCAAGGTCTGCAACGTTGCAGTATCACTAATTATTTTTATTGTGCAATTTATGTTGTAAAAATTGTGTGTAGTGTGCTTTTTGATAAAACGAATTGGTGAATTTTTCATCCCGTACCTAATTATATCTGTAATTTAAGTTTGGCAACGACTACTTGGTGGTTCAGTTATATTTAGTTAACAAACGATACAAGTAGATCTAGTAGTTAAGATGAAATTTAATTTAATTTTCGAATTTTATCCTGATGCGACATTTGACAAAACCAAGTTGTTATCATATTTTGAAGTACCTTAGCGATTCTGCTGCCATCTAATGATCAACAATGTAAATATTAGGAAGTGACAACACCAGTTTCCTAGCATCTTGCATGCATGCTTCCTGCGTCTGAACGAATATGCGTTATTAATTGATATCTGTTGATAGAAAACGGTGCAATGTAGACATAACTGAGGTGAATAAACCCAGTTACCGTTTTTTCACCATAATTTCCATTATCGTAATATGCTTAAATTATGAAAAATTTATATTCTTTTTGAAACATTTGTAATTATAATCCGCTGACTTTTGAAAGATATCAAGTAAATATCAAAACTAATAGAAACAAATAATTTCATATCTGATTTGTTAATTCCACAGCAACCGCTATACATTGCCTTTTTGATCATATTATGTAATGCTGATTACAGCAAATACATACTTTAATATATTAACACAGGAAATTCATATAAGTTTAGCATGATCAAATGTGGGACATTGATAGTGGCGTCATTTAAGCAGTTCGGTGGGCAAGTTTCAGTAAATTTGGATAATAAATTTACAGATTACTGTTTTAAATTCATGTTAATAAATAAAAACCTAACCCTACAAAATGTTATAAACTTAAGCACTTATTTAAACTTACGACGTAAAGTAAAATATCATAATTATCAAATATTATTAATTAAACAAGGTTTTTGCTATAAGAAAGTAAATGGCATTTGCTTTAAATGTGCGGCAAATATTTTCGACAGCTGCCAAATACAAATCTTAGTGGCCGACCAAGCCGCACGGAGCGCTGCAGTCAGTGTCAAGAGATTTTTGGCGAAGTTTTCTGTATTAATATATTAAAGTATTTGATTACAATTATGGAGTACTAAAAGAAGGAGGCGAATCGCTATACGCAAATATCTGCAATTGGCGGTCCTGTTTTTTCGTGTTTTCTAAATTCGCCACGAGGGCGCGTGGTGTTCGCAAGTGCGTCTAAGTTTTGCCGTGTTCTTACGGTCGCACGGGCTAGTTTTTGATCAAATATTCGTTATTTTTAAATATTTTTCAAGTGATTTTGTTTGTGAGGGGCAATGAGTCCTACAAGAAGTTGTTTTGTGACGAAGTGCGATTCTGGCTATCCTGAACATAAACATTTATTCACAGAATCCATAATTCATTTTTTATTTGTAAAACAGTAAATAATATAGAAAATGTAAATAAAGAGAAACCCAAACTTCACGGAAAACAAGCTAAACTGTAAATAAAATAAGTTAACTATTGCCACTTCTGCCTTTCATTGCTGAATTAGGTATGCTGCATCTTGTTTCCTCCCCTTTTAGACTTTACTTTGTTATGTAGGTAGTAAGTTTTCGGTGTAGGTACCTTAGTACATGTGGAAATTTAGATTCCCGCCGATTTCTGGGAATTCCTACACTAAAATCCTCAATTTTTATTATACTAGTCTTTCCTAAAAGCAACAAATTAGAAACGCAAAGTCTTCCCCACGAATTGAAAAGTACAAAACTACATGTTTTGATGAGTTATCTCGTCATCTTTGGGCTTATATCTAATCAGGAAGAAATTTAAAGTTCTGTTAAATAAATACAAATAAAACTGCAGTTGACATTTCAAATACTACTTAAAACCGCGGCAATTCAATCTACGGTGGCGCGCAATTTCAAAATCCGCCTTCGTTCTCTTTGTATTAATTCAAGTCATGTCTAAAATTCGTTTATTTTAATGTTACATTATAGAAAAAGTAACTGTAGGAATGCACCAAAGTCTATACATAATCAAAA
Organism: Limonius californicus; assembly: GCA_014611495.1. Taxonomy (NCBI): domain Eukaryota; kingdom Metazoa; phylum Arthropoda; class Insecta; order Coleoptera; family Elateridae; genus Limonius; species Limonius californicus. Next base: position 17,355 of record JABXWE010009028.1, on the reverse strand, counting down.
TAGCATATATATCCGAAAATAAACACTAAAATCGTACTTATGGCCTATTCTCTTCATGTTAAACTAGTCGCGGTTGCAACCATGCGCTCCTAGCGGCAGAATGCGGAACTTGAATTACGATCAGAAACTTGGACCGTTTCTACAGTAGGTATTGCGATTCGCCTCCTTTTAGTACTCCATAATTACAATCATGGAAGATTATGTTTTGTATCTGCAAATGCGCATGCGTAGACGGTGGGTAACATACTGTTTCCACGATTCGTATGTTGTCATGTGTCACTTATAGAGGTTATGTTGTATAACGACAAAGCATTATAAAATTACTATGACACTTGTTAATCAACTACAAAATGATCAAAACAGTTCTGACCAGAAAAAATCGGACCAAAAAGCGGAAGCTAAGAAAAACCTCCCTGAAGGCGGTAGCGAATGGGGTTACGATCTGTACCCCGAAAGAAGAGGCAATAAACCTTCTGTAGGCGTAACGGACGTCCTTTTCAAAGGTAAAGGCAGAGAAAATATGGACAAAATGAAATGTGAGCACAATGTCTACAAGTGTATCAAAGAAAGCCCACTGGTAAAGCTCATGATGGGCGCATTGAAAAGCTCCGGTTGTCAGGTGGATATTCGTCGACACATAGCTTGTGAAGAGTGCAGCCCCACAGTAAGTGGAGGCTACGACCCCGTTTTAAATCAAATTGTGGTCTGTCAAAATGTAGCCACAAGAAAGGGGTTGGTTCAGGGGGTGCTAACGCACGAAATGATTCATATGTTCGATTACTGCCGAAACAAATTAGACTTTAAGAACGTTGATCATTTAGCCTGCACAGAAATTCGAGCGGCCAATTTAACTCACTGTAGTTTCTTGTCTGCCTGGATGGAAGGCGAAGTTTCGGTGTTTGATGTTAAAGAAGCTCATCAGAATTGTGTTAAGAGTAAAGCATTGCAGTCTGTGTTGGCTGTAAGGAATATTTCTAAAGATGAGGCAATTGATGCAGTGGAAAGGGTTTTTACTAGATGTTACAATGATTTGGAACCCATCGGCCGAAGAATTAGACGTAATTCCGAGGATATGTTTAAAGCATATGCTGAAGGACCTTATTATGGATACGATCCTGTCTAAGACAGTGTTTAGTACTCTTATTGTGTAATTATATATGTAAATAAAGTGTAATAAAAGATTTTAAAACTAATATGGTACCTATTAGATTTGTGGAAGTGCACTGAAAGTATACTTTCTTTACCGAGCCAAATTAGTATTAAAGCTGCATATTTTTATTTCAAGTTTGGTACTCTACTGAAATACTTATTCGGAAATGTGAAACTATCTTCTGATATTTAAAATTTCTCCAGGTTAGGTCCTAAGTGTATGGAATGTTTAGGATACAAATTTTCTTCAAATTGATTGTACAGGAATTAAGGTGGAGTGACTGGATTGTTCTAGCTCTATTAATAATTTTATTATTATTATTTAGTAATTATTATTTGTAAAGTAAGTAAAGTCTACGACCCATGAAGAAGTTTGGCCTGCAGGGCGAAAAGTAAGAACTTTTGCATCCTTGCTTTCACACCCGGTTGTTGCCTGCCAAATTCATCACGCGTTGTGATATGGTGGGCATCACGCTTTAGACAATCGCATTATTACCCCTTGTTCATTCAAACGCAGGTATCCAACTAGTTAAAGCAACTGGGTAGTGGGTAGGCCGCCTGCCAGTTATCGAGTCGGGATCCTGATCTGCTGCACCGGAGCCCAATTCTTTAATCGCAACACCACACTAGCACTAATACGAATTTACATCAATAGCATTTTTTTGGAAAATCAGACAGTAGTCTACAGAATTTGCTATTAATATTAGAAGGTTTGGGATTTTTATTCAATACTATTTTTCCAACAACAGTTAGCAGGTAATAACGGGAGAGGAAGACTCAGGAGAACGTGGTTGGAAGACGTCCAAGACTTGGCAGAGCTGGACGTCAGGGACTGGGAATTACGTGCTAAAAACAGGAAAAAGTGGAAGGAAACAATTCAAGCCATAGGCCTTCAGGCCTGGACATACATGAGCTACCTTCATATATTATTATTAGCCCGCAACATCCCATTGTTGGGCAAGGGCCTCCTCCTTTTTAATGCATCAAAAATCCCAGAGTTCATAATGAAAATGCAAGATGTGGATTACATTTTTGCAGAGTTGAAAATAATAATTAATTTTGTTCTTATGAAAATTATGCTTGATGAGATTAGTTAAGCTGTTTTAATTGAAACAAAAAATATCGCTAAATAACAGTGACAGCAGAGCAACCATACCAGTGGCGTACCACAGAGGAGGGTTTCGGATCACAAATAAAGGAAAAAAGATGAGCGAGCCCAAGGAGGAAGCAAAAATCAACGAATTAATGCAATCAGTACGAGGAGAGCTACAGATGATAAAAGAAGAAACAGTATATGAGCTACAAAGAAATATAGAAGAATTAAAGGAACTGAAAGTAGAAATTAGACAAAGAAATGAAATAATCGCGAGAGAAAGAAAGGAGCTTTACCAAAAACTAGGAAAATTACAGGAAAAGCTAACCAACAAGAGTAAGACCATAAATAAAAGAAGTATAAGCATAACGTACACGACAGAAAAACTTCTGCAACTACAAACGGCTGTAGCAAGCAAAAAAGAGCCGGAAATATGGATAACAAAGATAAGAGGATTAAAAATCCAAGCAAACAGGAAGAGATCGAAAAATGTGAGTCAAGAAATACACACATGGATATTTGGAACATGGAATGTACGAGGCATGGAAAAGAACAAGAGTTATGTGAGGAATTTAACAAACTTGGAATAGATATTCTGACGATTTCAGAGACAAAAAAGAAAGGACAAGGTGAAATAACACTAGAAGAGGGACATATATGGATATACAGTGGAGTAACGTTGAATAAGCGATTAGCGGCAGGAGTAGGATGAAAGAATAAGTGGGCAAGGAACATAATAAAATGGAAGGGCCACCCTGAAAGAATACTAACAGTAGAAATGAAGATAGACGGAAGAATTACAAACAGTAATAGCTGTATATGGTCCTAACGAAGATGAGAAGGCAGAAACCAAAGATAAGTTTTGGGAACAATTAAACTTAATAACCGAAAATAGCCAGGGTTGTATTTAGGAAACATGAATGCCAGAACAGGAAGGGAAGATAATGGAGCAGGAGTGATAGGCAAGAACTGAAAAGATAAAAGAAATAATAACGGCACAAGATTAGCTGACTATTGCTTACTAAATAACTTAATGGTAGCAAACACCTTCTACCAACATAAAGATATACATAAATACACACGGCAAAGGCCAAACACAACAGAAAGATCCATAATAGACTACAGTTAATAGCAAAAATTAAAAAGAAGAAAAAGGAAGAAAATATGGAGTGGTAATATAGAAGTGAAGGAAAAGATAGGTTATGAAACCATAAAAGCTTACATGTTAAGGGAAGAAGAAATAGCTAGCAAATATAAAGACAGAATAGAATGTAAAATAGGGATGACAGAAACCAAAGACAAGAAAGTAGAAGAGTTATGGACAACATTACGAAATATAATCCTAGAATCCGCAAAAGAAACAAGTGGTATCTTGAAAGTAAATAGTAAGAGAAAACAAACGGCATGGTGGAATCAAGAGATAAAATTAGAAATAAAAAGGAAAAGGAAAAGATGGAAACAATACCTAGGAGAAAGAACAGAAACTAGATATGAAGCATATACAGAACAGAGAAATAAAGTCAAAACTATGGTGAGAGAAAGTAAAGAAAAGAGCTGGACAGAATTTCGAGAAAAAATGGAGACAAACTGTAAAGAAAACCAGAAACTATTTTACAAAATATTAAAAAACTGCAGAAAAGGAAAAACAAGTCAAAGCATGTAAAGAACAAAGAAGGAGAACTAATAACGGAAGATCAACAAATAATAGAGAGATGGAAGCAATACTTTCAAGAGTTATTAAGCAGTGGACAGGAAGGTAATAGAGGCCAAACCACATTCAGGCAGAGACCGGAAGACATACAAGAGGAAGAAAGACTAGAGAAGATTACGATTGAGGATGTAAAAGAGTCTATACAAGCACTAAAAAATGGCAACGCACCAGGTCATGATAGAATAACGGCAGAAATGCTGAAGAACATGGGACAAAATGGAATTGAAGTATTCACAAGAATATGCAACAAAGCATGGGTAGGAGTAATACCCAAGGATTGGCAAATGGGAGTAATAATCCCTATACACATATAAACACTGCATCAACATAACCTTCATACTCAAATAATTCACAACTATAGTGACGTTTGTTTCTGATTTTTAGTTGTCGGTATAGTTGGTTGCCTACACAATAGGCGAAATTGACGCGTTCTTTTTAAAAGTATACATAGGCTATGTATACTAAAAAAAAATTCCCTGTATATAGACGAAATAATGAAGGCATGTAAACCGAACCTCAGGAAATTGAATGTAGGATACAACAGATTACAACCAGTAGAAATCTCAGAATGTGCATTTGCAGACGATGTGGTAATTGTAACAGGTAGTGAAAGGGAATTGAAGGATAACCTTAATATATGGAATAATACTTTTAAGCAATATGGTATGAAAATAAACATACAAAAAAGGAAAGTAATGATGATAGCTAAGCAAGAAGAAATACATATACAAATAGCAGGTGAGAACATTGAACAAGTATCGCATTTTAAATACTTAGGGACAACTATACAGAGAAATGGAAAACAAGAAATAGACATTAATGAAAGAATTGAAAAAACAACAAAGACCTATCACATGATGAGACAACACTTTATCAAGAAAAAAGAGATAACAAACAAAACAATAATGAGGGTATTCAAAACAATATTTAGACCAATTTTAACATACGGTGCTGAAACATGGATACTCAGAAGATAGATGAAAAGTAAAATCCAAGCAGTTGAAATGAAATGTCTAAGGGCAGTAAAGGACATAACAAGAAGAGATAGAATAAGGAACACAATAGTAAGACAAGAATTACAGATCAACTCGACACTGAATTACATTGTAGAAAAACAACTAGGCTGGTGGGGGCATCTACAACGTATAGAAGAAAAAAGACCCGTTAGGCGAGTATGGGAAGCCAGGACATATAAGAAAAGAGGTAGAGGAAGACCAAGTGAAGTGTGGGAATGAAGCAAAAAGACTGGCACTAGACAGGAAGCAGTGGAAAGTGTTTATAAAGAGTGAAGGGTAGAATAGAATGTTTTATGCACATATAAGATGAGTTACCCAACACCGCAAGGTATAACGGTTTTGATTATATATATAACAATGACAGCTATATTGCATTTTTGATACGAGACAACTCCGCCCATTTTAAAATTTTAATTTAAAAATGTGTAAGTAACTGCAATCCTGCTTTTACTGGCCTCAACAACCAGTATTGCATGCCATAAACATTTTCGTACTGTTAAAAATCCTAAAAACTTAACTTTTGTTTTTAACAGTATTGTCTTTGTATAGAAAAAACACGTGCCATAATTAACTTATTCTACATGGAAAATTTCTCTGAACTGATCTGCTTCAATAGTTCCATCTAATACTCAAAAGATTATTTATTTTAAATTATAAATTATATACATATAAAAGTGCCTAGTGATTATATTAAACATTTACAAATCTGCTAATAAAAATATATGAACTTAAATTAATTAGCTACAAAACATCTATGTTCGAAGAAGCAATATATCAGCTACTTCTTTCAGAGTATTAATATTTGTATACATGAATGATTTGGCTTCCCAAAGCATTTTGCAGAGTTTCTCATCAGATTTCTCGTCCATCGATATATCCTCCGACATTTGTGGGGAGAAGCGGAAGTATGGCACGCCGATCATGGAACACCACGCTCGAGCTCTGTCTACTACCCTTCCATCACTTGCAGTGGCCTAAAAAACAATTTATTTAAAATAGCGGGGAAAAACCAACAAATTACTACAAACCTGATCTACTAAAAGTGTTCCTAAAGAAGATATTCCAATTACTAGTTTAGTCGTATCCCAAATACTTTCAGGCCTAAATACATCGATCTCCTTCAGCTGGGTCACCGGAATGAGCCCGGTGCCCATACTGACAACAATACCCAGTGAAGAAAGCTCACTGTCTCTGCCGACAGCCCTTAGAGCTAAATTGTACTCATGAATTTCTGTCAAGGCATCTAACGTCGGGTTATTGGCTATTAAACCTCCATCAAGAAAACGTCCAAAAGCTCTGAAACAAACACATCAATTTTGACAATTCCAAAAGTTGTACCTTATTACCTAAAGTAAGTCGGGGCAGCTCCAGTGGCTCTTCCTACATGCCACAACAACTGCTCTTCTGGAGGTGGAGGTAATTCGTAAGGAGAATCATGCTTTACTGCTAATATATCACTAGGGCTTTGGTAATTTCTAAAAAGGTGCAGTTCAACTGGTTTTCGGTCTGCAAGTACCCCTGTTATAAGCAGCTTGGGCTTTTTTATGTCGGTCATGACTGTTTCTGTCCCAAAAGTCTCCTTTAGAATGTTTTCCAGTGCTTCACTGGGATACGGTCTCATTCCTACAAAGGTGACCTCTTTCATGCGGAAATACAAACAAAGACACTCTTTCATTGTCTTTCCTGAAGCCAGTCCCAGTGCAAGAATACCTGTAAAGTATATTTTAATATAAACGGTACATCTAGTACCATAGTTGGTAGAACTGGATAAGATGTAAGAAAAGTTCCATGTTTGTTTTTTTGATAATTCGGATTTGACCAATTAAAGCTGTTTCTAAGAAAAACTTTTGGTTTATTGAAAAGATACAATGTTTATTTTCCTTGTGGTAATGGTGGGATATTTATATGAAACACCAAAGAACTAAATTGTGAAAGTAATTGTAAGATTAATAATTTATAAGGTATTTATTACTAGCGAAGAAGTTGTAAAGCAATCTGTTATTTTCCAGTTTGCAGAGGATGTACCTACTGCCCATAAAACATCCAATCATTTATAAATTAAACATCTCTTTCTGTGTAGAACAGAAGTTGTTACCATGTCTTTTCTATTCGCATTGTCCAAACTGTGTGTAGGATTAAAATATTTGCCCAAATACAAAGCTTTAGTGAGTTAAAATCAGGGGATCTAGGTGACTCTGAATTAAATCCCTCACCCTATCCACTTGTTATAAGTTATACGTATTCACCAACATTTATTGAAAAATGTGTCGGAGCCCCATCGTGCGTAAGTCACAGACGAAGCCTATCATTCATGGACATGTCTTCCAATAGTGGGGGTAAAGTGTTATTCAGGAAGTCAAGATACAGTTCACCACTTAAACGATTTAGTAAAAATACTGGTCTTCTAAAATATCCAGCCAAACATTTAAAGACAATCGATGCCGATGTTTTTACTTAATAGCAGCTTGAGGATTTTTGGCTGCGCAAACATGATTATTATTTACATTGATGAAAACGTTATTCACCGGTAAATAAAAATTGGCAGCAAAGTTTACGTTTCCTGCATCTTTTCTCTGTACGAATTCAAGAAACACTATTTGTGAAGCATAATCAGAGGCAGAAGGGCTTGTACCCATTGGATACGGTACGGGATACAACGGTGTAGACAAAAATTTTGTGTTTCCTGACAAATGAAAAGCCTACTATTGCAGTTTATTGGTTGAAAAACTAAATCAGCCCTATCTCTGAAACGGTTGGTTTGGAGACACATGTTGATTCAGACCAATAATTTTTTCAGTATTTAAAGAGTTTAAATGATCATTTTTTAAACAGTCCTATCAACCAATCGTAATGAGACAAAATTTCAAATCGACCAATAGCATCAAAATTACACTGATAATTTCCCTCATTTTCTATTAACCAATAATAAGTCTCTATTTTGAATTTATCCACCAATTAGGCTGGTATTATAGTGGTAATACCCCTAGGGAAATTACCGGTATAATCAACTCGTATTGGTTCAAATTTCGAAATAGAAGACATTCAATTGGTTGACAATGACATAAGAAAAAATGTCAGATGTCAAATTTATTTTATTCGCGAAATTCTCTGAACAAATACCCCTCGTTCGTAAAATTTTTCCTTGCTGCCTTGCACGCGTGTTTGTTGCCCCTAAAAACTGCCCGCGCGCTACGCGCTTGGGCAGTTTTTGTTGCATCAAACACTTGTGCGTAGTAGCAAATTATAGCGACTATTTTTTCACGTTGTTTCATTGGATCTTTGTTTAAATAAATGCATAAAAAGTTAGCATTGACTTGGTTGTTAAGGTAGCGCAGCCATTTGTCTCAGTATAAACATTAAAAATTCAGCACCGTTGCCATTATGAAGTACAATTCAGATTTCGCTTTTGAGATTTTCTCTAACATATGGTGAGTGAATTGGCATAAATTCGAAGAAACCTTACAATTAGTAATCTTACAGAAACCAATATGAGCACGAGATTTGGTCAAAGCTCGGCTGATTCAATACAAACGGCTGTCGAACAAACAACACCAATCAACACCAAAAAAAAGCAAGAACACTATATGGAAACAGTTTTCAGAGTTTTGCCTTGAACGTAATTATGAGTTATCTGCATCAACCGAGGTGAAACAAATCGCATCAATTTTGGAGGACTGGGCATATAACATGCGCAAAAAAAAATGGAGAAAACTACAAAGAATCTGTTGTCAAAACTTTGTGGAATGGAACTGCAAAACTTATCCAGGAAAAATATTTCAGGGATTATAATAGAAAAATTGATCCTTTCAGTGATATTGTATTTAAGACAGCGCGAGACGCGCGTAATTGTAAACGTCGAGAACTTCAACAAATTCCCGAAAAAAGAAAATCATCTTCTACAGCTCTCAGGAAAGAAGAAATAGAACAATTAATGATAGCAGCGTGGGACGAAAATACTCCAAATGGCTTACAAAGAAAGTTTTATCACACTGCTAGCTACGAACTGGCATGGAGAGGCGGAGAAGCAACAAAAGCATTAGTGCAATATTTTAGAGAAGAAATAGATCATTATGGAAATCATACTGGAAGGATAGAATATAACCCGATAATTTCTAAAACCGCACAAGGTGGATCGCACAGGTTAACTGACAAATTTTTAACGCCAAATAAAAATGACTCTCACAAATGTCCGGTACGTCTTTTTCATAAATTAATGTCAAAGAGAACTGAAAATATTCAAATTGATCGTTTATTTTTGACACCTAATCCATATTGGCAGGAACCTTTATCTAAGGGGTGGTATAAAAATCTCCCGGTAGGACAAAACGAAATAGGAAAATGGACAAAACAAGCGGCCCAAAAGATTGGCTTGAATTCTAACAAAATAAAAATTACAAACCATTCACATCATTCTTCTGCTGTAACACAACTAGCTAAAAGTGGAGTAGGTGAGCAGCAGTTGTTAAAAATAACAGGACACTCATCTGCAAGTTCCATCAAACCCTACCTACAACTTGACGAAGAGCATCACGCAACCGTAATCAACAACTTAAGAGGAGACACTGTTTCATCCTATTCATCTCAAGGAAATTGTACAATTACCTACAATAATTGCACCATTACAAACAACAGTTGTAAATATTCTTAATTGTTTAATAAAATACTTAAATACTTGTTTAACATTTTGCGACATAGTTTAAAAAATAATCACGCCGAATTACATTCGTGGTAATAATTTTTTTTTGATAATTTTAACTAGATTAGCACTCATATTTGTTGCTATTAAGAAATCCCACTCGTGGACTTCGTCCACTCGTGACATTTCTATAGCAACAAAGATTCGTGCATCTAGTTAAAATTATCAAAAAAATTATCACCACTTATGTAATTACTGTTGACAATTAACAATACCATCTCTCACTTTAACTATTGTTTCAATTGTTTTTCAAAGCCTATGCAATTTTATGAAATATTTACAAAAATCAAATTTCGACAAGTTTTTTGGAAAAAAAAGTTATGTCGGTTACCAGTTTGAAAAGCTAATTTTTTTGTGTATCTACTGATGTGATAATCTAATATGGCGGCCATAAGAAATAAAAAACTGACAATTGCAGCTTGAAAGACCTAGAAAATTTCTGTCAATGTCATTCAACTCACAGTGACCAAAAACAAAGTTGCCAAGTTTGATTGAAATAGCGTCAATGGCAGGGAAGATAATAATTTATTTCTAAAATCACAATTTTCAGTTTTTTCGTGATAAATCAAGAACGAATCATACCAGGGTTGTCCGTAAAATAAGGTCTCCAATTTTTTTTTCACAAAGAAAAACACGTTTATTTGCAATGAGTTATACATTGTTGGAAAGCCTGGACTTTCTACTATTTTTCTACATAATCCCCGTTGCGATCGACGCATTTTTGCATGCGGTGGTGTAGCATTTTTCGTATACCCGTGTCATAGAACTCTCCCGCCGCGGCGCGCAGGCAGCGTACGACCTCTTCTTTCAACTCCTCGTTGGTCCTGAAATTCATCCCACCCAGGTGTGCATTTAACGCAGGAAAAAAATGATAATCACTTAGTGCTAAGTCCGGGCTGTAGGGAGGGGGGGGGTGACGTTATCCCATCCAAATTGGCTGATGAGGTCGGTTGTTGCACGGGCGGTGTGGGGACGAGCGTTGTCCTGATGAAAACGCACTCCCTTCGTCAGCATGCCGCTTCTTTTGTTTTGAATTGCACGGCGAAGGTTCTTCAAAGTTTGACAGTCGCGATCAGCGTTTATTGTTGTCCTGGTAGGCATGAACTCGCACAACAATATCTCCTTCCTATCCCAAAACTTTGTTGGCAGACAATGTTTGTTTAAACTTTCGCGGTTTCGGCGATCCTGAATGCCGCCACTGACGGGACTGTTCTTTTATCTCTGAAGCCGTGTAATGTACCCAGGTTTCGTCGCCAGTGGCAATTGAATCCAAGAATTCTTCGCCCTCTTCTGCGTAGCAATCGAGGAATTCGCGGGCCGCTTCAACCCGTTGCCGTTGGTGATCTTCGGTGAGCATTCTGAGAACCCACCTTGCACACACCTTGTGATAATGCAAAATGTTCTACCAAAATCTTGTCAATAGTAGTCTTACTGACATCAGCGATCAATTTGCACAGCTCCCAAATCGTCACCCGTCGATCTTCAAGCATTACCCTCTCCACTTTTGCAATCATTTCGACCGAAACCGATGGCCGTCCGGCACGCTGTTCATCATGGATATCTGTACGTCCGTTTTTAAACTCTCTGCACCATTTTCGCACGTTTTTGATGTCCATACACTTCACAAAACTGTCGATAAATTACTATAGGCATAGCGTCCTTAGCACACAAAAACCGAATCACAGAACGTAACTCAAATACCTGGCGGTAGCGGCGAATGGAAGCTCCATCGCGGTCGGCTGCCAAACAAAGATTAAGCGTTGCAGACAGCTCGGAGTGGTGGGGATTTGTAGGCGGGGAATCAAGCTACACGCCAGTGTTGCCAGATCTTGCGTTAAAGCGTTCTTCGCGACTCTAGCGCCTGGGAGACCTTATTTTACGGACAACCCTCGTAATATTCAGGATTTCTTTTTAGATTCTCAATTACCCAAAAAAAAACGCGACATGTTCTATTTTAACCGTCCTCGTGTCTTTTACCGTTTCCGAGATGCCAATGGTGAGAATCGAAAAATTCCCCACCCTGTATATAATTCTTAAATTGAGAAATGTTTTCCTTATAAACTAATTATTGTAACTTATATTGTATTCTTGTGAGGACCATTATTATATATTTTGATTCATATACTGCAATGTATGTAATGTAATGTAATGTAATTAATAAATGATTATATGAACTGATTATTTACTTCAGTATTAAACTGAGTATTATATATATGTTCCTTTCTTTTTGTGTCTCTCTAATTTTAAGGAATATTTTACATCAGAAACCAACAAACAATTTTCATTGTTTCCACCATCTTCCTTATTACTTCGTATCTGTAATTGATTGATACGTGACACGCAAATATATCATTGTAAAGGGAATTTCATACAGTTTTATAATAGTTAATAATACTGGATATATTTAATTTTTTTTTTCTTTAACCAGTTCGCATATTTCTTTTGGAACATTAAGTGAGTTTGGTTTTTGGTCAATCAACAATCAACTTACCAACAAGCTTAGGAAGAAAATCACAGAGACAAGGAATGAAGCATTTCAAAACTACATAAGTAGCCTATCCAAAGATCACTATAGTATTTGGAAAGCTACAAAGAGTTTTAAGAGACCTCAACTACAAATTCCTCCATTACGTAAAAATGATGGATCTTGGCAAGATCAGAAAAAAAAAAGGTGGAACTATTTGCCCAACACTTAGCAGAGATATTTACACCTAACTCCAATGAGATTGATGAAGATGTTGACAACTTTCTCGATGTACCGTTGCAACTATCCCTCCTAATTAAAAAATTTACAATTAACACGAACTCCGAAATGAAATCAAATTCCTAAGTAATACAAAAGCGCCAGGCTACGATTTAATTACGGGCGCCGTACTAAAACAGCTACCAAGAAGAGGGGAACAATTCTTATTAGCACTCTTCAACGCAATGCTACGGTTAACCTATTGGCCTTACTGTTGAAGTTTGCGCAAATTATCCTAATCCAAAAACCTGGGAAGCCGCCAAACGAAGTCCAGTCCTATCGTCCTAACAGCTTGCTACCTGTCGTAACGAAACTTTTTGAAAAGTTAATACTAAAACAAATTAACGAATTCAATATATTACATGAATGGATTCTAAACCACCAACTTGAGTTTAGGAGAGCACACTCCACTGTACAACAGTGTCATAGAATAACCAATATCATTCAAACATCACTCAATAGAAAGGAATACTGCTCAGCAATCTTCCTAGACGTTAAACAAGCATTTGACCGTGTATGACATAATGGACTACTGTTTAAGATCAAAAATATCTTTCCTCGCCAATACTATCTTCTGTTCAAATTGTATTTATCAAATCGATTATTCCAGACCAAATTTGGAAATGAAGTTTCACAATTACACCCAATCACTGGTGTCCCTCAAGGCAGTGTTTTGGGTCCAGTTTTATATTTGCTTTTTACTGCAGACATACCGATTAAGCCAAACGCAACACTGGGAACATTTGCAGATGATACTGCAATTCTTGCATGCCATGAAGATTCTCAAACTGCGGGAAACCTCTTGGAAGAAGGACTAAATGCATTAGAAAAATGGTTGCAGAAATGGAAAATAAAGGTCAATGAAACGAAGTCCACCCATATAACGTTCACAACAAGACGATCACTATGTCAACTCTAAACAATGTTCCTATACCACAAGCAGACAACGCTCGATACTTGGGCCTTCACATGGACAGGAGGTTAACATGGAAAACACATTTAACAAAAAAAGAAACGCAACGAAATGGATCTCAGAATCAAGAAAATGTATTGGCTTGTGGGGCGTAATTCACAACTGTCACTAGAAAACAAACTATTGATCTATAAAACCATTATAAGACCTGTATGGACCTACGGCTGTGAATTATGGGGTTGTGCCAGCTACTCAAACATTGACATAATACAATGGTTCCAATCGAAGACCTTGAGGAATATCTTTAACGCTCCCTGGTACGTGTCAAATCGTACACTTCACACCGACTCTTAACATACAATATGTGCGGGACATAATTAGACAGCGAGCTGCAAGCCATCATGAAAGACTCCTGGGACATAATTTCACTGCTAATGCAACAACCAACCATCTGAAAATTGAAACGCAAGTGGCCATGGGACCTGACAGAATAAAGACAAAACTATCCCCCCCCCAACCTCAACATGAAGGAAAACTGAGATGGCACCACTGGGAGTTCATCCAGTGGCGTACCTAGAACTTTTGCCGCCCGGGGCGGTCTCCAATTTACCGCCAACTAAGGCAATCAAATGGTGGTTTTTATAAATTACTAAACATAAATAAATAATTGCTATTGAGACAAACTATAGGTGGGGAACTTTTTTACCATTGGATGCCATATTTAAAATCAGGCAGTAATAAAGGAGGCCGCATAAGTTGGTATACCTATAAATGCAACTTTTTTAAAAATACAACATACTTTTTAAAGGCCACAAGAAGCTTACGGAGGTCGCAGGTTCCCCACCTATGAGACAAAACATATACCTAATTTACAAAAAAAAATTACCATTAAATATTTTTTGTTTTATATTTATAAATAAATAATTTCATTTCATTTGAATAAACAAACAAATTGTACACATATGTGTATGTTAACATATTTATATATTTACTCTTCTAACTTTCATAGTAGAAAAATCGTGTATAATGCTCTCCGAATTTATATTATTTGTAATTTCTTGTTCTATGGACAATATTGCAAGATTTTGTAGTCTTAAATCACTCATTGTGGAACGAAGATAATTTTTTATCAACTTCAATTTGGAGAAGCTCCTTTCGCAACTAGCGACACTGATAGCAATGGTTAAAAAAATTCTTAGCAAAATTACAATGTTGGGTACAGAATTTTCCAATCTATACTGTTGAATAAATTTTAGTAGATCAAGAGGGCCTTCCCCCCCGTTTTTCCAACGTTTTGCCTTTGCATGTAGTGCAGGTACAGACAAAAAAACCTGGATCCTTTTTCTTTCAATATGGAACTGTTCTTATCAATGTCAATAAAGTCATTTATTTGACATTCAAATTCTTCATTTAGTAGGTTACATGGTATTATACACGAATATTTTCTTGCAAGGACATGCAACTGATCAAAGCGTTCTTTTATTTCCTTTATAATTCTATCTATAGATAAAAACATTTCTCTACGTACTTCTTGTTCTAAGGACAGCCCCACGTCTCGTGAAATTTCCCCACTCATATTTTTTCTCCTTCTAACTCGACGTTCAGTCGATATCTCCAACTCTTCACAAATTGTTTTGGCTGCTATAACAGCGTTTTGTATTAGCGCATCTCTTTGTTCCATGAAATGGGTTTGCAAAGAATATAGTTTTATATGGCATTGATGAACATTTAACCCTTTTATTTGCAGGTATTTTTGCGCGTCATTAATTTCCAAAAGGGCGGGTTCTCATAAATTGAGATAACATATCTTCAGATGTCAATTTTTCCAAGGCACTTAAATGTAAAAAAATGTTTTTTTACTATAGTTACTGCCTCTGCTCTAGCGCTCCAGCGAGTTTCTACGCTGCGTTTAACACCTTGACCAGTGACAGAAAGTAAAACATCCCATCGACGAGTGGAAGAAGAAAAAAATGAAAACAACTGCTCGACAGTTCAAAAAAATGTTATGGAATCGATAGCAGTAGAAGCTGCGTGTAAACATGCCAGGTTTAAAGAATGATTTGTACATGCTACAAATTCTGCATTTGGATTTATCAATTTAATGCGAGTTTGAACACCGCTGTGCTTTCCTGCCATGACGGCAGCATTATCGTAAGCCTGTCCTCTGCAATTTTGTATATCTAAACCGTCATTTTCTAATTTCGTTAAAATTATATTTGTGATTTCCTCAGCAGTTTTTCCTTTAGTTACTACAAAGTCAATAAACGATTCTACAACTTTAACTTCGCTGCCGTCAATAACTACATATCTAATAATTTGACTGGTTTGATCTTTGTGGGAAATATCTGGAGTGCTGTCAAATATCATACAAAAGTATTTAGCTTGCTTTATTTGATCCATAATTGTTTTTCTCACTGCGCCTCCCAATACCTCTATAAATTCATTCTGAATCTTCGGCGACAAATAGGAGATACTATAAATTTATTACTCATCTTAATTTTTACTACATGTTCACGTAATACTGGGTCGTACTTAGCCAACAAGTCAACAAGCTCTAGAAAATTTCCTCTATTTTCCATTGAATTGATGTCTTCCGGATGAACACTTTCACGATGACCTCGAAACGCCAAATTTTGTTTTGCTAAGAATCTAATTATATCAAGTATTCTCGTAAGAATTTCCTTCCATTTTTTGATTTCCTTATCAATATTCTGTTGTTGTAGTTTATCAAAAGTTGCGCCATGTCCAAGTCTTATTTCTAAATCCTTCCATTGGCAAAATGATCGAATGTGCAGTGGGCTCAATTCGTGTTGACTTATTTTGGGATTAAGTTTCCACCATTTGTTAAAACCATTTTCCGTGTTAAAACTTGATTGACAGAGATCATCAAACAGTTTGCAACAAAAACAATATATACTTTTCTTCGATGGTGAATACACCATCCACGATCTTAACAGCTTTTCACCATTAGGCAAAATTTGAAAAAACCAGTCGCGATTAAGCTTTCTTGTTTCACCTTTGGCTTTGATTGTATTACCAGGACGTTTTACTCCTTCACTGAAATCGGCGTCTAAATTTTGAATTGCAAATGGACCTTGACGTACTAGAAATACTCTTGTATTGTCGTCAATCTTGTTAGGCCATAATCCAACATCTTTCATAGAAATAGACGGAATAATTTCTGCAGCAAACTCTTCATCAGAACTTGATGAACTTTCTACTTCTTCGCCAGTATGTGAGGCAGGTCTTTCCTCTTCAACAACATTGGAAGAAGTTTTTTCGCCTTCGAGGGCTGCTTCTTCGCCAGTACTTGATGCAACAATATTAAAAGAACTAGAAGTTGATTCACGGGAGATATATTTGAGTAGTGCTCCAGTGTTTTTATTCTGTATTTCCTCCCTTGCCTTCATTTTCCTTCTAAATGAGGCTCCGCTTTCTTTTATTTGTTTCATCCTACGGATATATTAAAAAAATATATTATATAAATAAAACGTGTATTTCGTTTTTTAAAAATATGTTTTCTTTCGAAATTATTTATGCCTCTTGTAATGTTTATTAATGGAGAAATTTGAATATTTTCATATTCTTATCATAGATCTTAATAATTCTCAGTAAAATAGACGAATTTAAATTATTTAAACATTTCTTCAATTGGATAAGCGTAATATTTTTAATAAATAACCGTATTTTTGATAAATAGGTGTAATAATTATTTTTTAATAAATAATAAATTTCGTGAAATTTCAATAAAACACAAATAATTTGTGCTACTTTAATGCAATAAAAAACAAAGGAAATTTAATTTTTAATAACTTACCTTAGAACAATTTTTTGAAAACTGAAACAGTAATATAAATTACTACTTGCAAGTTACACCATATTTGAACCACCATGCAGTAAAGAGTGCATACAGTCGACCGCTTAACTTATGAAAATATATCGGATATCGCGGACCTTCAAGATTATTAATACGCGGCCGTCACTGTTTCGTCTAGTATCGGTGGCTGCGTACATTCAAAGCACCAACATAGAAC
>JABXWE010009027.1:0-35112 GCA_014611495.1 Limonius californicus | reverse complement strand
AATTCCTCACCCTTTTCCTTATTATTTTCGTCAATTCCTTCTATATTATTCCCGTCATATCTATCAATCTTTCCTATGATATTCCCTTCATATTCATAAACCTTTCCTATCATATTCTTATCATCTTTACCTATCATATTCCCATCATATTCATAAACCTTTCCTATCATATTCTTATCATATTTACCTACAATATTCACATCATATGCATTTATCTTTCCTATCCTGTTCCCAACATATTTATCAATCTTTTCCTTATTATTTTCATTAAATCTTTCTATCATATTCCCTTCACATTCATTTACCTTTCCTATCCTATCCCTATCGTCTTTTTCTAACTCTTCTATCCTATTCCCATTTTCCTTATCAAACTTCTCATCTAATTTCTGTTCCATTTAATTCTTAAGTCTGGCTTCTAACAGTTTGGTATTTAATTCAATTCTATTTATGTTTTCCCTCATCTCCTTATTGTTATCGTCCAATTTCTGTTCAATCCTAGCACTCATTGCACTGAATTCTTCTTTCAGATTTTTACTCATGTGTTTGTTGTTCGCATCCATTTCTTCCTTTATTTCATCCCTCGTTGCTTTCATCTCTTCCCACAAATTTTTACTCATCCCGTTGTTATTTGCACTCATTTCTTTCATTCCTGCTTCATTGTTATAGTCCATCCTCTCAAGCCACTTCATTATCTTTTCCATGGAAATTTCCATCTTTTCGGTTTTTTTCTTACTGGTAGCTTCTTCTACTATCTCCCCCTCTTCTTCAAATAACACCTGCTCCTTCTCCACACCTATTCCACTTATATCTCTCTCCCTTTCATCTGCTTCATCCCTCTCCTTCTGTTTCTCTTCCAACATTGTCTTTTCCTTGTCCATTCTCTTTTTACCTTCCCTAGTCTTCACAGTTTCTTCCGACCTTTCCATTTTCTTTTGCGAACAAAACAACATTTACCATTTTATCTACATTTGTAACTGCTATAACGATTAAACTCTTACCATCATTATAAAATTTTCATATAATCTTCCTCGTACTACCACGTATTACCACGAATTTGCAAAGCATAAATGTTTATCTAACTTGATCCTCGTTTGTACCGCTTCCGCATGGTCAAGGCGGTGCTATTTATTTCATACTAAAAATATAATCGTAGAAAACAGCTTTTATCTTTATGTAAAACATTTGTAAAGAAAGAAATTCTGACAGAAAGTAAAAAAGTAACGCATACGAAATCATTAATACGGGATTGTGCTGTTAAGTGTAGGTGAACCATATTTTTTGTATTTGCGTGTACTGATAACATACTAGAACTATGTTTAATAGTGTTATCAACTTTCCGCATAAATAGCTAATATATTTTCAATTAAAAGCTGAACAACATGAACTTTATAAATGTAACTGGAACAAAGAAAATGTAATTTCTTTACGTGTTTGGCATCTCTGGCGTTGCTACCCATAAGCTTAGCAGCTAAACCATGAGATACGAAGTTCATACAAAACTTGCTAAAACAAGCAAAGTATCCGTGACTAGAAAACTGAATTTGCCCCATTTACTAAATAACAAATCTCCGCGTTAGCTTGGGGTTTATTAAAATTTTAATTTAAAACCCAAAGCTAAAAATAACATACAGGGTTTGCCAAGTTTTCTAAACTATAGACAAAATATATGAGAATTTATGTTATTCTAGATTTTATGTTTTCGGTATACATTGTCCAGCGATGTGTATTGTTTTAACCGGAGATTATTATTGTTGCGTGTTTTGAGAGAAGACATTTAGAATTTGATAAAGGTTCATAAACCGATATGAACAACAAAAATATATCTTTAAATATTTACCCTGTTCAAGATCCAAACCTAGGCTACAAAACGTCACCTTTACTCTGATGTTAAAACGATTTGAGGTGAAATATTCAACTTTTTAAAATTATGAAGTACAAATTTATTATTTTAAGTTGAAGAAGTACCTATAATTACAATAATAGTTTCAATTCTTAGCCTAAGTACATTGACGATGTAAAATCTACAAAACCATACACCTCCCTATGCATTATCTCTAGAACTTGGTGTACGTAGGGAACCCTATCTATTATGCCCAGGAAACAGGCACCTTTACAACATGTAAAAACGATGCTATGGTATAATAAACGTTGCATTTATAATATTGCTTATTATTAAATGTAATTTCAAACTTAGCCACACTATTGGATGTTTTGATGGTTCTATTCTTTTTGTAACATGGTTTGTTGATTCTCAATGTTAAGTTCTTCTTCTTCTCGTTTCCTCCTTATGCCCCTTCGGAGCGTCGGACATCAATGTTAAGTTCAAAATTTAAATATTTATATTTTATTTACGATTCGTTGTTTATGTATATATTACTTTTTCAAAGAAAGTCTGTAAAACATCCAATTTATACGGGTTTGATTTAAAGTTTCTAAGGGCTTTCAACTATGGAGATATTTAAAATGGGTTTGCGAAGCAATTGCGTTCCATGCTTGGATTTTATGAAAAAAACGACCCGAAAAACTTTCAGAAAAACACTTATACCAGTTGTTAAATAAAGCCCGGTTCTACATTTTCGCTTCTAAGACAAATACTGAACACCATAGATTTACGTAACTTGTTTTTGTGGAGAACTTCACGATTCATTACCTGTAAGGACTTGAACAAAATCTATAAAACTATACGATTCACATTTAACTACGTATAGTGAGTATTTACTGGGGAACATGATTTTATAGAACTATGGATACCCACAGGCAGGAGTTTTATCTCTCCTCCTATGTAACCTCGACATAAACAGGCTGCTAGTGGACCTCAGAAACGAAGTTTTCTCATCCCTGGGTTTAATGACCTGGTCATCCTAGTTAAAGGAAAATTTCCTAATCCAGGGAACGAATGCAAGGGCCCTAAATATAGTAATCAGGTGGGCAGAAGAGTCAGTCCCCAAGATACCATTCTAGTACAATTTACGCGATGGAAAAATATAAAAACGTTGAGACCTCTATAGTCTATAGCTATACCTTGCCGACAAGGAAATCAATCTGTGGGTAGCTTTAGAAGTCATCTTACACTCCAAACTTACATGGAACTAACAAAGTGAGAATTTTAGAAGAAAATTGGAAATAACCCTGTATATGACAAATCTTGGGGTCTCAAACCTAATTTGAGTACCAGACTGGTTAGACTCGCAGTTATGAATGCCGACCAGGTGTGGTATCCAAGGTTAAGCAACAAACCACCAAACCAACTAGGCAAGATGCAAGGGCTTGTTTAGGCATTAGGGGGGCAATGAGAACAACACATTCCGCTGCAATGGATTCTTTGCTAGACTTCCCCCTTCACTTTGTGTTTTAGGGGGAGGACAGACTGCAGAACTCAGAGTACAACTTACGTATAGGAACAGAGTATACGAATTAATAACATAGGGGGCTCCATAATTGATATGAGAATGGACCATAAAATTCAAAATATTTCGTAGCTACACACCACGAAGTGAAAATTCAGGATCACGCAGAATGCGGACTAGAAAGATAGGCTCTCCCTCTGGCAGACTTATTTGGTACAAGTCATCTCAAAACCGAGAAGGGTGCGGGGGTAAAACATAGAAAAAAACGTAACTTTCCAGTGTGCGTATGAAAATAATAGAAGGTACGTATGTAGGTAGGCGCATCTATATTCTGTCTGACAGCCAGGTGACCCTGAAAGCGCTATCGAGTCTAAAGGCCTCATCAAGACTGGTCTGTCATCAAGAATTCAATGACTTGGGAAAGCAGAACACGGTGACACGACTCTGGGTCCCAAGTCACTGTGGGTTCGAAGAAAATGAGGAAGCCGATGAACTCGCAAGGCTGGGATCAACAAGCCTTTACTGACGGCTTGAACCAGCCCTAAGGGTACCAATAAATGCAATGCGCAGCTATATAAGCGACTGGACTTGCAGTCAACACAAAAACTACTAGGGCCAACAGACCAGGTCTAAACCATAGCAAATCATTTATAAATAGACCTTGCTCAAAGAGCTGAAGAACAACCACATATGCAACCGAATGACTTCAGCAGACACCCCGTGAGAGACCTGTGTACCATGTTACAGGGTATTAAGATCACAGTTTAGGTGAATCAGAGAACCGGGGTGAGCATAATAAGCCTTTCAGCCTGCGGTGCCTCTAGAACCTTTGGTAGATGGCCCCGATGCAGGAAAAAAATGCTTAGACAAACTAGACAAAGACATGTTGTGAGAAATGCTTAAGATACGTGGAATACCAAATAACATGATAAATATAATAAAGCTATTATATAAAAGTTACATGACAAGGGGAGGTACATAACGGGGAGAGGATGGAAAAAATTAACATAGAAAGTGGCGTTAGACAAGGCTGTACATTATCACCTACACTATTCCTCCTAATTGTAGGCCACCTTATGAGAATAGGAATGAAAACTATTAAGGGATTAACATGGAGATTTGAACAGCTGCTAGCAGACCTTGAATTTGCGGACGATATCTGTCTTATAACGGAAAAACTACAACCCATGTAAGAAAGGATTAATACGTTGAAAACTATCGCAGAACAGGCAGGACTAAGTATCAATAAACCAACAACAAAACACATCAATGTTGGATATAAAATTATGAGAAAATGTCAACGAGTTTGTTTACCTCGGAAGCGTAACCGATGATAGTGAAGAAAGCAAGAAAGACATAAAAAGGAAGTTAGATAGTGCGAAACCGCATTTAATCGATTGTGGAAAATATATAAATCAAATCAACCATAAAAACTAAAACGCATTTTGAGTACGACTGTGATAAGTGTTATCCGGCAGCGAAGCATGGACGTTAAATAAGACCCAAACCCTAAGATGAATTTTACCAATATACTGGCCAAAATAATGAATGAAAAATTATGGAGAAAAAAAGGACAAGAATCAGTGGAACTAAAGATAAAGGGTAGGAAATGGTGATGGACATACTCTAAGAAAACCAAAACCAGACCTTACAAAACAAAGTAATAGAATATACCATCAGAGGAGAAAGGAAACAGAAAGAACCAGAAAAACATGGAGGAGAAGTACATAAGAAGAATATACAAAAATAAACAAAGAATGGAACGAAGTGAAAGAAAAATATAGCTAAGTGCAAGAGAATGTGGACAGATTTGGTAGAAACTATTTGCAGCCAGTGTACTCAACCAAACTCGACACGATCGAGTGAAGCAGAAATAGGAAAGCATAGAGTTGATGTGCAGGCCCACTATTCAACTACAGCTGTAGAAACGCTCACTAGCGCCCTGCGCTCCGTTAGGAACAAAAAAAGACCAACGAAGAGACGTTACCACAGTTCCTTATTTTATTAAAAAACTATTAGGCAAAAAAAACTATTTAGATATCGGACGGTCGTTGCAGTATTATTAAATATATTTCAAAAATGTAGCCATTATAAAAACTTTAAATACATATACAAGGTCAAAAAATATTTCCATGGGGAACTCCTAATGTAATTTTACTACAGTTAAAACTATGCATATATTGCTATACTATTTGTAGTTTATCGAATCTACGGGGAAAATAATTTTATGCGGTTCTCTTTAGTTATTGGGTAATGGTAATCTTATCGCAGGTACTTATAAAAGTTGTCCAAACACCTTCTGTTTCTGAGCCAAGTTGATCGGGTAACAAGAGCTAGTAATTAATCTTAGCTTTAAAGATCCTTGTAAAAACCATAGTGGTTATAAAGATCTTATTGCTCGGTAGCTCTAAAAATTTGAGACTTGTATTCGAGGCGAAATTGCTTTACGACCATCATCCGCAGTTTTCGCAATTAAAACGTCCATAAAAGCTTTAGCAGCAGCTTACAAGAAGAGCCACATTAATTGAAATTAAAACAAACCATAATAAAATTATCGTGCATTCACAGACATGCCAAATACTGCTTGAATAAATGAAGTGCGTGCGTCATAAACAGCTAACGCTGAAAACGACATCCCCTATTTATGGCCAGCTCTAAAGTTTAAACAGCTCGACAACGCGACACCATCGCAGACATTCACATAGGATTTCGTGGTACATAGAAATAACAGTAAAATATAAAGTTCGAAACTTTCCCGAATTAAGCAATTAGAAGCGCAAAAAAGCGAGGGAAATAAAGGGAAACTAAAAGAAGTAAAGTTCTATTTAAGCGAGCCAACTTAAAATTTATGTAAATACGATGCCTTTGCAATTCGTTTCATAAAAAGGTCTTTTCCGTTGTGTGTTTTAGATTTGTTGGTAGTTGCACGACGTACATTATGCATGCAAAGTGATGTTATTTTCTTCAAATAACGGTGTGTTCGCAGAGGAAAATTGAATTCTTGTCAACAAAGGCAGCTCGAAGTAAAGCCGTCAATAGAACTGTCACTACGAAAACCGTTAATCTTTATTATGGTCAGCACTCAGAATTAAGTTTCCGTTACGTTCGGGCTGGCCCATTTTACAACTAAATGCAATCGCTGAGTAATTGCAGATTATTAGTGCGTCTGTCAATCTATTTCGATTTTCACAATCAGAAATGCCATTCAAATGGAAATTTTTTATGTATGAAAGAAAGTGATTTCTAGCACGCGAAATCCAAGCACAATACGAGAAAAGGAAAACGCGAACGAAATATAGATTTTCCTACCAACTTTCGTACCTCATCATTCCAAAACAACGTTCAAGCTCCAATAACCACAAGTACTTAAATTTTTTCTAAATTTCCTTTCAGCGATAAAATGGAACACTTAGAACGTCAATTACCTTCCGGGAAAAATTGCTAGCTGGAGCTAGAGATCAAACGAATCTAGGTCGCCATAGGAAAATTGAACATTTTCATAGCTATTGGCAAAGTCATTAATAACTGTAACACCTCGAAAGAAATTGGAAAGAGGAAAGGGGCGGTTTCGCAAAAGTAGGAAATGGTTCTAAAATTTACATCTGCGACAGGTCAGAAAAAAGAACTGGCGAAGAAATTAGGGACTTACATTTTAGGAAAATTATGAATGCCGTTTTTCATTCGAAGTGGTACATTATATTTTATAAATTTTTAACTCGTAAAGCTGGAAGTAAAATAATTATAGATGGACGTAAAATATTGTACGTAATATTGCAAATAATAAAGTTTTATAAATGGAGATATGAGTCTGGAAAAAGGAACATAAATTCTGGACCATCCTTGCACAAAAGGAAACATTTATAAGGGCATTTACATTTTTCTTGTGGTAGTCGTATAATTTTAATATAGCTTGGGCGAGGAATATGATTTACAAGCGCAAGCATTAAATATTTTTGTTGCAACTTCTTCTAAACTTTGAAAGGCAGCTTTGAAACAAGAAAAGTCGATTCTACGATTCGGTATTTACGATGTGTACATAACAAACAAATTTATGCTTTCACTTAAGAAAATGGGTTATCGGCATTTTCCAGCACACTTTACACTTACTTACCTTATATATGCAGGGTGTGAACATTGTAAATATTGGTTAACAGAGCGTGTTTGCGCTCCTTATATTTTTGTTACATGCAATATTCTGGTTCAGTTGCAATTCCTTCTTAAATCGCTTCTGAAATATTTAACGGGTTAAATGTAAAATACACATAACATGTGGGTACTTTGTAGCACCTCTCTAAATTATGCAGAAGGGAAGTTCTCCTAGCTAAATACTATTTAGTGTTTCCCCAAGACAGGACATATATTCAGCACAGAAGCGTATCCTTTTGAATTGCTGCTTCAAAAGCTATGATAATACCAACACGTACACTACGCAAAACAATAGTTTTGTAAAACGTGAACTACTATGATTTTTACTTTAGCTTCATTTATCTTCAAGAATGTAGGTGCCGTTCTATTGTTCTATAGAGTTGTAACAATTTTGTTGTACAGTTACAAAATAATACACACACAAGGATAAAACTGAGTGGCATTGAAGCAAACCTTTTCAGTAATATACAACTGATTCAATTCCTTTACTTACACTAACTAAAGGCAACTTCTTTTCCGAATCACTTTTGGCACTAATATTCCTCATTTCCTACGGTAGCTGAAAAGATCTTACTTCATTCAATTCGTCAAGTTTTTTCTGTGACTGATTTTTATTTATTTTATATTTGGTTCTTAATTAAAGAACAGGCTTATGTATTGCAAAGAAAATAACAGCATTTACTCACTCAATTAGACTTTGATATTCAATAATAGTTTAAATATTATGGGAGATACTAGATTTGATTCTTCGAATCCCCATTTCCTATTTTCAATATCACCCAAGGGCTTTGTCACTTTATTGTCTAAAAAACTTTCCTCGATTATGTTCATAAACTTAGGGACAGCGGAAACTTTTCAAATAGACTAAATATAGAATCTTGTCGCCTGGAAACTCTTTTCTTCCATAACAGAACAAAAGTTAATGGGTTAACAACTGATCCGATTCATCAAACCTCCTTTTTCTGGTATTTGGCTCTAAGTAGTTATATTTTCCAAAAGTTCTAGCTTATAAAATGCAATTCCTACACAAACGTGGCAAACCTGGAAACTTCTAGTTAGACCTAATCATGCAGAAGTTGATGATAATATTTCCGAGTTTGGATTTAAAGCTTTACCGATTTTTAATTTGAAGAAATCTTCGATTATGTTTTATACCTTAAGAAAGGTCCCTGCAAACAATAACTAACAGTATTCCCTTTAGACCTTCTCATTTAATAACAGAGTAAATATTGGTGGGCTGGTCTCATGTTTCATTCTTAAAAGTTTGTATTTAAATCATATTCTTTACGACTTCGTATATGCAAAAAAAACCTCGTAGATGTTCATAACTAAAAACTCTTAGTTTAAACTTGGAACTTGACCTTTAGTAATAAACCGAAAATAGACGAAAGGGTTCGCAATTAAATACTTAACATCTCCTGTTTCGAATCCAGTTTTATAATATAAGCTGTATTGTCCACTGTTTAATGTCTTACTTTTTACCATCTCCGAAATTGTTTGATGGCTGCATAACATTTTTACCCAAATTAAATATAGTTGAAAATTGCTCCACTTAGAACATAGAACTTAAACATAACAAGAGTTAATGATGAGAGATCAACATTCCAGAACGACTCATTGGATTATTTCAGTTACTCTATAAACGCATTATTTTTCCGTAATCTAGCAAATTTCCAAATTGTTGTATTTGAACAGCAGCCGCAAATAAATTTCTCTCAATATAAGTAATTAATAGAATGTAAGGAGAAATGTTCATTCTTATTTTTGTTTATTTTGCACCACTCGATCATTAACTAAAGATTAAACTTCTTATCTGGCCTCGAATTGGCACAAACATCCTGCAATTACTTTAACTAATGCATGTTTCTGGAATTTTGGCTCTGTAAAACTGATTTTTGTAAGTTTTAAAAACAACTTTTTTTTTTTTTTTAATTTTCAGGTGTTTCGACTGCAGCGGTCATTAACACCCCGGTACAGTTAATAATATTACATTGTTATTCATACATATGCTACTTTATAAGTGAGAATTACTAGATGGATATCTTACAAATTTTAATAAATTGGAGTGTGTTTGCGGCTGCCTGTGCTTTATTTCCAAGGGCTTCCTTTAGTGTATTAGGGATTCTACAATATTGCCTTAAACAACTTTTACGTGGATGAATATGTAACTGTATTTAATTGGGTATAACTGACCCTCTTCTGAATAGACACAGAAAATAACTTAATATAAACTTAAAACGTATCCAAAAATATTATTTCAAACACAAGGTTTTTATATTCCATTCAAAAATGCTTCCATTAATGTTTACTGTATTATTGAAGGACTAGCTTCAATGAATGTCTGAAAGACCACATTTAGTTAAGAAACATAACAGAAGGTGTTTTAGAATTATAGTGTATGGAAGATACCAAAAAAAAATTAGGTATAAACTATTCTAAAAATCTAACCTGGTAGCCCATCATTAAGTTCTATTCTATTAGTAGAAAATATTCAAGCAAATGAGTTCCCCGATTATTTTATTTCCAATACATATGCCTTAGTGAACAATAAACTAAGAGTGGATGCGAGACATAACATGATAAACTATGCTGATAAAATGTGCACAGAAAAAGGTACCAGTGATTGTAGGCAAACCTTCTGAACAAAAATACAAGATGCAAATATACCAACTTAGGCTTGTTTGCGATATGTACAACTTAATTTAAAAGGATGATGGACACAACAAAGAATGGTTAAAGGTAAAAACTGCTACTTAAGCTGGTTGGGAGGAAAATGTTACAGGCATTAAAAGAGGAAACATTTGATGCGTTTTGAACAACTAGTTTCAAGCATGAAATATAAAATCAAAACTGGACGTACAAAAATTAAATTGGTAATACAGAAAACTACTGCCAATGCTGATTCCGAAAAGGAAATTTTGAAAGTTCAATTAGAAAATCGTGAAATTTGAAGAAGAAAATTTGTATTTAACTGTGATAATCAAAACTGTATATGTAAAAACGACAACAGGAAATGGGGAACAGTACCGCTAGATATGTTTTAGAAAAGCAAGTTGAATTTAAAGTAGTTTCCCTTTGTACTTGCAAAACAAGCTTTTGTAACGCTTATCCATGTGCGATATTTTTATATACAGTGCACGCCGCTTAATGGTTAAACCATGCTGTCGTTGCTGCAAAATGTTCTTTTCCTTTATCGTTTTTCCACTTACTGACGCTTCTACAAGTTCATCATGTTCGCAGACATTACCGTTTTAGTACAGATTCTACTTGATCGTCGTTCCCAGTGCGATTTCTTTTACGTCTTCTATTTCAACACTTTTTTTATTTTACATAAAACTGGCTGCGAAATGTTTTATGGCGCCGCTGCATTCCGCTGGCTTACTTTTGGCACCTTACCATCTTTATTTTTAAGCTAAGATCACGTCCTTTTTTTACGTCAGCCATTACAAAAAGGTAAAATAGAACTGAGTTAGCTGCTACCAACCAGCCTGCAGGCTGTTAACGTACAAGAAAAGGTCCGTTACCACTCGAGCTTGAAAATACAAACCAAAAAATGCATGCAATCAAGGTAATTGTTTGTAGACCAAAACAAACCTAAAAAAATTGATAAGGCAAACCGAAGTCATGATTACTCTAAACAATGCTTATCCTTCTTCGAGAAAGTGATAAGAATGTCCGATTGATAATAATAAACGATGAAACCATCCTGCCGTTGCTACAAAATATTCTTCCTCTTTATCTTTTTTTCGCAAGTCCTACCACTTTCTGGCGCTTCTACATGTTCATCATGTTCACGGACATTAGAGTTACAGTGCAGATTCCACTTGATCGCCGTTCTCCGTGCTATTTCTTTTACGTCTTCTATTTCAACAATTTTTTATTTTACATAAAACTGGCTGCGAAATGTTTTATTGCGCCGCTGCATTCCGCAGACTTACTTTTGGCACCCTTCGAAACTTAGTTTTTACTTGTAAGCTAAGATCACGTCCTTTTTTACGTCAGCGTTACAAAAAGACATAATAGAACTGCATTAGCTGCTACCAACAAAGGTCCGGTACCACTCGACCTTGAAAATACAAACCAAAAAATACATGCAATCAAGGTAATTGTTTGAAGACGAAAACAAACTTAAAAAAACTGGTAAAGTAAACCGAAGTCACGATTACTATAAACAATGTTTTTACTAAGAAGTTGTATACGTCCCGCCCGTTCCCCGCCAAAGTGATAACAATGCCCGATTGATAATAATAAACGGTGAAACCATCTTGCCGTTGCTACAAAATATTCTTCCTCTTTATCTTTTTTCGCAAGTCCTACCACTTTCTGGTGCTTCTACATGTTCATCATGTTCGGACGTTAGAGTTACAGTGCAGATTCTGCTTGATCGCCGTTCTCAGTGCAATATCTTTTACGTATTCTTTTTCAAAACATTTTTTTATTTTACATAAAACTGGCTGTGACATGTTTACTTGCGCCGCTGCATTCCGCTGACTTACTTTTGGTAATTTATTATATTTTCTAAACTGTTAGTTTTTTCTTTTAAGCTAAAATCACGTCTCTTTCTTTTGTCAACCAATACAAACGGTTAGAATAGAACTGAGTTGGCTGCTACCAACCAGTCTCCAGGCTGCTAACGTACAAGAGAGAGGTCCGGTACCACTCGAGCTTGAAAATGCAAACGAAAAAATGTATGCAGCCAAGGTTACTGCCCATGGACGAAAACAATCCTAAAAAATTGATAACATAAACCGAAGTTATGATTACTATAAACGATGTTTTTCCTATGAAAGTGTATAGGTCCAACCCGTTCTTCGCCAAAGTAATAAAAATATCCGAATCAGAACATTATCCGTGATTCTAATAAGCAGCGTGTAATACACGTAATTTTTAGGATGCATGTGCATAAAGTAAGGCTGAAAGATATGAAAATTGATACTATCGATTTTAAACATAAGCATAGATATTATCTGAATTGAAATATTTCTAGGAACAAGATTTATGCAGTAGATGGCCAGTTAATGGCAGTTAAGAGGTTTACTTTAATTTCACGAATCTGTTATCAGATGTACCTATGATAAATTAGTCAGCAATAGTTTGAAATTATTTTTCAAATTCATTATATGAACGTGTTGTTGGAAATCGATAGTAGGTACTTTCTACAAAGCTATCTGCAATGGTGTGCAATGGACCAAGTTAATCAGACGAGCAGCTAAAGTATTATTGCATCGACTATCTTCGAACAAAACGCAATAATCGCCTCTTTTTAGTGTCAGTCAAAAAACAAAGATTCGGTGGAGTATCGTCCGGAAAGAGGGAAAAAGTTTGTCCTGAAAGATATGTAAAGGATAGTAGGTAATCACATTAAGAGCACAGCCGTTGTCTCTGGCGTGCACGGAACTCGCATCCTTTTTCATTCTGAGAGTGCTTAAACGGAAAGATATAAAATATGCGGACACACTAATGTGTTTTTCGAATCCGTGAACACCACTCGCGCCATCATAATCTTGCTCGGGCAAAAGCACCCGTGCCATTACACAATAGAAACCGATTGCGCAATCTAAATATGGATCGTTCGGCAGAAGTACGCCGGTTCGATAGATGTTCAAACTTATTGCACGTGCATGTGCAGACCGCACTCGTACGCCGCTTCTGTTTTATTTATAACTGTTACACAGCAGATTTAAATGATTCATCGGCTCGATTAAACGCGGCCATATTTCAAATTCTGTATTTCTGCGCACGTTTAAGATCCTGATTTATTTTTACAATCGCTAAAACATATTTTATGTTATTGATACGTGGAAATATATCGCCTCTTGTACCCCTTTTCAAGAAAAATTGGAGACGACAAAAACACTAAAACAGCAAATTCATGGGATTCTCAACAATCGAATGTTATAGCCGAACCATATCATAATTCAGACAAAAGGAAAAAATATTTTGTATTTAAGACAGTCTCGCATTCGTAGCATATCATCCATTTTACCCGCTAACAAGAGAAGTTTGTGGTTAATCAAATGTGAAGAGAAAATAAGAACGATACAGGTAACCATAATTTAATGTTCGCCCAGTAGTATCTCTCTTGAATTTTGCTGCATCGTATCCAACTACGACTGGGTTAGAAATCTATTTTACAACAAATTTCTAATGGAAAATTTAAAAGGAGTGTAGACAAGTACTCATACATCTTTAGGTAACCTACACCACAGTACCTAATTTAACATAGCACTGTATATCATACATAACATCCTTCGCATAGAAACCCAAACATAATGATAAGAAAATTTCTGAAAGATAAATAAAAATAATTACGAATGTCAGAAATTGAAAATGAATATATGGTTAAAATGAGCTGCTATCCAAATACATAGTCAGTAGAATCGATACAAAACAGAAAAATTCCCCAACCAAAATTTTAGTACCACGGCGCAGAGAAGGTAAACATTATTATTTACGATATAAAATAAATCATTTGGCAACGGATAATAAAGAATAATAGATATTGCTTCTACTTCATATAAGACAGACATGTGGAAAGAATGTGTATAGTCGAAGCTTTGATACTGATGATGTTTCTAAAAAAGACGATGTTAAAGTAATTCAATGTTAATATTTAGCTGATAAAATAGCAAATTCCATTTGTGTAAAAAACCATAGGAAATACCATTTTGCAGAAATGATTTTAAAAGTAAGTAGTCTAAAGATTTTGGAATATCGAAAATTATATCAAATAGTACAATTTAGACAAGGGCTGGGATGGCTCAGTGGTAAGAGAGCCAAGGTTTGAATGCAATAATCCAAACACTTCCCAGTTCGAATCACTCCAGGTTCGGAAATTCCTAATTGAAAATCCGTATACGGGAGAAAATATGTCAAATAACTAAGACAATGTTACGTCGAATAATAAGTAAACCTGTACAGCATACGAGAAGAGTTGCTGTGCTTTCTTGCTTCGGGAATTTTTCTTCAAGTTGTAATTACAATCTCGGGTTTTTCGCCCTGTATAATCTCTTTTTTATTAAACTAATGCTTTTTGACCTTACGGTGTCGAGGTTGCCATTCATAGAATTGTATGATAATGCCATTTAATACGAAAAATATTCGACCAATAATAATACTGAACAATAACAACTATTTGTAAATATTTGGAAGTCGCTATCGTTACATTGTAAAACTATTATCGAGTTTCTCAAATTTGCAAAAAATGGTCTACAAGTTATACTTGGTGCTCTATGTAGGAAAATGATTTTTAAAATTTTAATCTTTAAAATTCATTTCCACCCCTTAAAAAGTAAAGATTCCTTGCAACACTAAATTTGGTAAAACATATTTAAGAACTTCATGGTGAAGCCACCTTCATGGTTTTCATCCCCAAAAATAAAAACAGAAAATGTTTAAAATTTTGTTTCCCAGATTATTCAAAAATTACATTGAAAGCATTTCATGAGCATTTTATCCATTAAATTGTTTCCACCGCCTGAAAAGTGAAAATAAGAGATTTTAATAATTTACACAATTTTCTACTTAAAAGCACTAGAGAAGAATCATAGGACTGAAAGAATCTTGTTATGTACAAATCTGACGTATGTACACAACTTTATCTATTTTTTAGAAATTGCTAAATCAAGTGTACAGCGTAGCCTACCAGTTCCGTTAATTATATAGCTAGCATTAATAACATATGTGTGGTGATAGCTCAGTTGGCAGAACGCTCGCTTTCTGAGCAAACCGTTGATTATGGCTTAGGTTCGATTTGCCAGCATTACTGCGTAGCGTTTAAAAATCTTCTGCTGCAACGCACCAAACACCCTTTCCCCATTCGGTTTACAACAGTGAGATCTTAATGCAGAAAACCTTCTCTGAAATTTCTGCCATTGCAAAGAAGAGGCCAAAGCCCAGCTGTAGGAAGAAAAGGTGATTGATATTGATGATTAATAAATAATAACATAGGTATGTATGGTACATTGAAGAGCAGTATAATGTTGAAGTGTTTTAGTTGTGTACGTTAATAAAACTATTTGTTATTGTTGCTACGATTGTTAATAATATTAGTCTAAATATTTCCTTTGTTTGGATGTGTCATATACAATACCAAACAGTGCCATCAATGTGGATTAATAAAGAATTATATATTATTACCATAGTGATTGTGTAAGAAACACAAAAACTTCAAACAAATGGGCGAAAATTGGTCTTTGCAAGAACTATGGAAAGCTAGACCTTTACACCGGAAGCTTAAAAGTATTAAAAAATGAAGGAAATATATAAATTCAACAAGCTTGATATAATACGGCTCAGCGCACTGAACCCTGTTGCTTTTACATGTTAAGGTTAATAACGTGACATTTTTTGCGGCAATAATTTAACGCTTTTCTGGTCTTAATGAACCCCCGACTACTACACCACTGAATATCAAGCAGGATACTCGGGAAAGGAAGTGACAAAAAGCCGAGCCTCGATGTCAGTGCTGAACTGCATTGCAGCACTAGGATTTTGTGTCATATGTTGAGACTGAAGCAATATTTACTCGCAGTTTCTGGGAAAAGATTAAGGCGAGCGGTATAAATACGGTGCAAGCGTATTAGGGTTGTATTCCTTCGGCGAAACAAAAAGTGAACAATATCAAACCTGACATTTCGAGATAGAAGCGTGTAATGCCAGGAAAGACCTAAAAGGCACGGGCAGGATAATTCAGACCTGGCGGTGGTAGCTCCAAGTAAACCCGACATGATTGTACAGAATTTCTTTGACAAGAATGAGCAGAATAATTTGATTCCGGCGGCATTTCATAGGACGCGCCATTCGCGGAATATCTAAAGGCGGCGTTGGTGTAAATCCAAGTTTAATCCGAGCCGCGGGGCTTAGAACTTGTCCAGTTTATATATACGAGCAAAGTTTGTAGACGTAGGCACACAACCTTGGCTAAAATTCAATTGCAAATTCTGCCTGATGTGTGCCCAGGAAAATGCAAATGAAAGGCCTCAAAATCGCGTCTTACACAAATAATTTAGTGCATTATGCATTCCCGCTTGCCCTTCTTGTTTAATCTACCAGGACTATCCAAAATGGAGGAAAATAACAGCACCAGATGATTCTCTTGCATAAACTAAGTAAGCACGATATGTTTTACTATATTTGAATTTAAAGATTATTAAACTTAGTGTCATTGCATGTTTACATCGTTTTCTGCTATTACTAGTAGTATACTGCGTTAATGCATTAAAGATAAGGCTATGGGATATTTAGAAATATAAAATAATATATCATGCAAATATTTTATGAATATTTTCATACCACATATATTTTTAACAATATATAACCTTCTGTATTTGTTTAGTTAGGCCGCGGACGATGTCTTTTCATACAGGAAAAGCCGCGTATAAATATAACAACAATTGTATAACGTTTGAATTAATGATAATCATTGGTTGACTTTAAGAGTAATTTATAATAACTAACTCAACAAAATTATTTTTCATGTACTACATATTACATTTACTTAAGCAATATTGCGACCACTTAATCAATGGGCATTCGCTTAATTATCAAACTCATCTTTAAGCAATTTAGCCTTGAAAACAAATGCAATAATTCAAATGACGTTTGTTAATGTTAGTAGTGTTTGTTAGCAACACATTTATAAGTTTCTTACGTTTGAATTTGATTCTGACTTTTAAAACTTCGATTTTGAAATGGCGTTTGTTGTGGAAAATCCGTCCAAGTTTGATCAGCGTATGCATGCGAATGCAGCAGTGTATGAAAATGCATGTATTGCGTACCCAAAGAGGACCCAGAGAGGACAATGGAGCCGCGATCAGGTGCACGGTGTACTGCATTAACAGATAACAATATGACATGTGCGGAAGGCCTTATTACAGAAAATCGTCGAATTTCAATTAGAAAATTTCAGAAATTGTTGGTGCGAGTATAGGATCTGTCCATAGTATTGTTCGTTATCTGAGTTACAGCAAAGTTTGTTCGTAATAGATTCCTCGTCTCTAGTCTAATGAACAAAAACGCTTGCGAATGGACTTATCTCTGCAACACCTCACAGACAAAATGGTGATGACTTTCTTTTATCAATAGTTGCTGGTGACGATATGCTTGGTGCCATTGCTACGAGCCATACAGTAAGTTATCGTCGATGCAGTGGAAACATTCATGTTCACCACCACCGAAGAAGTTTAAAGCACAACCTTCTGCAGATGATGTTAACATTTTTTTTCGACCATGAAGGATCCTTGTCGATAGAGTTTAAGGAACCTGTAGTAAACGTCAATGCAAATCTGTACAATGAAACTTCGAACAAGCTTCATCAAGCAATAAGATGGAAACGCCCAGGGAAACTTACGTGTGGGATCATTTTGCTGCACGACAATGCTAGGCCTCATGTTGTTAATGTGGTAAAAGAAAACCTTGAACGAAATAAGTGGAGGATTTTATAGCATCCACCCTATAGCCCGGATCTATCGCCTTGTAATTTCCATATTTTTGGACAGCTGAAAAAGGGGTTAAAAGGTCGGCGTTTTGAGTCTGACGCAGAAGTACAGGTAGCTGTCGAAGACTTCTTCAATCAGCAGCCACGAGAATTCTATGAGCAGGGTATACGTCGGTTAGTAAAACACTGGGATAGGTGCCTTAACTGTGACGGTAATTATTTGTAATTAAATTGTTGAATACATTTTTTATAAAGCAAAGAAAGCAAAGATGGGTTTCAATTGAACACACTTCGTATATCTTATTTTTTCAGGTTCTATTGAGAACAGTTATTTAGTAGTCGCCCTTATGCAAGTTTTTCTCTTAAAATGCACTGAAAGCTAAACACTGTATAGAGGTTATTCTTCGCGCCCTATTAAGTGACATTACCACTCTTAAGAGTATTTACAGTTCTAGAAATACTATTGCGGCTACGCAAAAACAAAAAATTTGCGTGTTTCCCTACAAAACCGATGAAGGGAATCCAACAAGTTAAAAAAACAGGGTTGTCCGTTAAAAATATAGTAGAGAAGAATTCAGAAAGACCAGAAACATAGGTACTACTACAAAAAATTGACTTATCTCAGCGTAGTAGAGGTGTACCTATATCTAAAATCTCAAGGTAGCCTAGTTATTACTATTTTTGAATCACTACCAACCAAGTTAGTTCTTACTTTTAAAGAAATGATCAAACAAAGGACGAGGCGCATTCATGAGTTCATCTGGTTAATTTTTAAAATAAGTAATCATAAACTTCCTAACATGTACAGCCAGGCGACTCCTATTAAGAATTCCTGTTAACAACATAAAAAGTAATGGTTAACTTATTACGGTATATACAGTGCACGCTGCTTAGTGGAATCACGGATATTGACATTATTCGGGTATTGCTATCTTCTTCTTCTTAGCTTTCCAATCCGATACCGGATGTTGGCAACCATAATGGCTCTCCTTGTTTTATTAACCGCTGCCCTAAATAACTCCGTTGTGATTTTACCATACCATTGCCCGAGGCGTTTCAGCCACGATATACTCCTTCTACTTGGTCTCCTTTTCTCTGGATTTCCCTTGTAATACTAATTGGAGGTTGCCATATCTTTCTGTGCTTCTCACTTCTCACCCTAGGTATTCTAATTTTCGTTTTTTATAGTTTTAGTTATTTCGGTTTCTTTCCCAATTCTTATCAATACTATTTGTGATATGGTCGATCTAGGAAACTCTTAACATGCGGCGATACGGTAACATTACGAAGGCTTCTATTTGGCATGAAGCTTCTGTGAGAGTTCATGACTCCGTTCATCGTTATATCATGGCTGCACAGAGCTTTCCTCATTTTTATAAATGCCGATCTGACCTTGGCTTTTCGGCATTTTACTTCCACAAAATGAGTCCACTGATCTGATATGGTACTTCCTAAGTAAGTATATTTATTGACTCTTTTTATTGGTTATTGTTCTTGATCAGTATATAATTGTCCCGGGAGTACAGGGTTTTTGGAAATCGCTATATATTTGAACTTCTTGCAGTTTAATTTTAGGCCGTTGTTCTTACTAGCTTTATTAACTTTGGTAAGCAGGGTTTGTAAATCTTCTAAGTTGTTTGCGAAAATTACTGCATCATCCGCGAAACATATATTATTCATACTCTTGCCGTTAATTGATATTCCGATTTCTGTATCTTAAGGTGCTTTTTTGATAATTTCTTCTGAGTATAAATTGAATAAAACCGGCGGCAATATACAGCCTTGTCTTACTCACCGTTGTATTTCTATTGAGTCTGTTATGTGACCTTGTACTCTTAATTATGCAACTTGATTCCAATATAAGTTGGTAATTATTTGAATATCTTTGTCGTCTAGCCCAGTTCTCTTTAAAATTTCAATCATTTTTTGATGTTGCACTTGATCAAAGGCTTTTTAGTAATCCAGAAAACATGCGTATATATCGCAGTTAATTTCCCTACATCTTTGGAACAACAATTGTATGCAGAATAACGTTTCGCGTGTTCCTATTTCTTCGGAATCCAAACAGGGTGTCTCCTATCTGATCTTTCCATTTCTTATATATTTTACGGTGTATTATTTTCAGAAACGTTTTCAGCAGGCGACTCATTAAACTTATCATACGGTATTCATTATATGCTTTAGCTATTTTTCTTCGGAAGAGTAATAAAAGTAACGTTATCACTTCGCGAATAACAGGCCGGACGTATACGACTACATAGAAAAAACATCGTTTATAGTAATCATGACTTCGTTTTATGTTATCAATTTTTTGTTAAGACTGTTTTCATCCACGAGCTATATCCTTCTTTACATGTATGTTTTTTGTATTTTCAACCTCGAGTGGTACCCGACCTTTCTCTTATGTAAGCTGATAGTTTGCAGGCTGGTTTGCAGCGGTTAACATAGTTTTATTCCAACCCTTGGCAATGGTTGACATAAAATAGAGACGTGTTAGTATAAAAGAAAAAAATAACAGTTTATAACACATGACAGGTTGCCGAAAATAAGCCAGTAGAATGCATTAACACAATTAAACATCTTGCAATCCGTTTTTTGTACAGTTAAGAAAAAACTGTAGTACTATGTACCCATAATTTCGCAGTGTCCATAAATTCCCCGGACTCACGGAATGTGTTGCTATAGCGACCAGGTTTTGCCAGCGGTGCGAACAATGGAATCAGCTTTCTCCAAGATGATATCACGTCTACTGGGAATGCAAGAAGGGTTTAGAAACGCATCCCATCGATACGAAGACTACCACTCTTACACCGACACTACTGCGGAGAAGTCGATGGTATTCAAGTTGTTCATATTTCATTATTATTATTATTTGTGTTAACGTAGTTATGTTCGTGATTTATTAAATCTTTCATTACACGCACAGTGTACATTTAGTTAGTGCAATCAACGCTAAACAACTTTTTGAAATAGAAGACGCTGCAAAGAAAAATGACAATTTAAACACTAAAAGAAATCGCACTGGGAAAGACGATCGAGTGGAATCTGCACTGAAACTCTCGTTCGCTAATATGCCTGAACATGATGCACGTGTGCATGGCCCATTGTTGCACCAAAAATCTAAAGAAGCAAAGGCACGAACAAGGAAAAGGACATTTTGTTGCAACTGAAAAATGATTTCACAGTTTATCATTATCAACTGGTTATTGTTATCAAAAACCCAGAGTCCCGATGCGATCACAGTAAGCGACGTGCACTGTATACTCATATAATTTGAATATTCCATTTTATAAAAAATATACATCGGCTTGTTATTACACAACAATCATTTGATTGGGCTATAAAGAGATGCTCTCGATTCTTAACAATGATAATTTGAAAATACATTTTTTTAAATAATGACAAAATAGGTAACAAATACCAATTCTAAAGTTAACGAACAAAGGATTAAATGGTACTAAGATTTCTTTCGATACTTTCTAATATTAAGACTGCTATAGAGTGTGTTAAATTTACAATACCTACGGTTCTTATAACAAATAAAAGGTAGAGATTCGAGTAAACTAGAGAAATTGTTCGATATCTCAATGAATATTGACACCAACTCGCTTAATTTTTTTGCTTAATATCAAAAATGCAAAAAAGTGTTACGTAAATATGGTATCTGTTATTGGATTTCTCATAAGTCGTTTCCTGATGAAAACATTGTCATTGAATGCCTCGAAATATCAACTTTCTTTTATAATTCTATTATTTGTGAAAGAAACCCATCAACCTTTATAGTAAAGACACAGGAAAATGAACTATTTCTAACGATGTCCTCAAAGTTGATTTCAACATTTGAAAACATATAAGCCAAAGAAAATTATTCAAGGATTTGGAAACTACGTAAAAACTGTCCCGTAATAATTTTAAACGTCATTGTTAATAAACAAATTATTCCCAACAAAGTACAACCCATATTGTGTTTTTTTCTATAATTTGAATGCAAGCATAGTAATCCTTCAGATCATACAAATGGTTTTCGTTGAACTAAATATCTATCTCTTATCGTTTACGAGATCGAATATGGCGAGCGTTTTTATACATACTGTATATTAAACTGGAGGCGTTTTCATAAGACAAACTTGTATTGCGCTAAAATAGCTCAAATTGAAACTTACTTAAGTTCCTAGATTACTCACTTTTTAAACTTTTCATTAAATTTTTCTCTTGTTAAATTGTCGAAGTTATGTCGAACTATAATACATTCCAATTCGTATTTGTATCCTTATTTTAGTAGTATACACTAGCAGGATGATTACGTGCACCACTCTAAAGGATCTCTTACCTACTTCTCTATGTTGTGGGTTAAAGTGCCAAAAGAAATCTCCAGCTCAAAGTAAACTTCTGTACCACGGAAGTGCAGGTAGTTCACCTCCACGGAGGTTTCAGTATTACATTTCAGTTGGTTATTTAAAATAAACCTTAGACTGCAGACCCTCAAAAAGGTTCCATAATCATAGGCAACACAGCTAACTACGAAGGTGGTTGTCTAATTAAAAATCTAATTTTTTTTTAATTTATAGTCGAACCAGGATTTGCGTTAAAAAATGTTTACTTAACTTAGACGTTACATTATTCATCTCACAGAAACTGAAACGCTGTGTTATTGCTATTTGTTCAGTTTCGGTTACTTTCAATTGTATTTGTAGTTTGAAAATAATACATTTATTCGGTTTTCTAATTAAATAAAAACAATATCAGGAACATAAATACGTTTCCTTTCTTTTTAGATGTTCCCTGTATAAACCCTACTTATACAAACTCACCCCAGACTTGACCACAAAAGGGAAAGATCAACTGATGAGTACTCACCTGAAACAAAAAAATCAATGAAATACGTAACAATAAAAGGCTACATGTACATAAATAAAGTCACATCGTGAGAAGTTTCGAGCGAAGCTACAAAATGAAGTCTTTTCATCAATCACCAAAAACTTTTAACTCCGGCAAGTTCGATAAAGAAAAGAGAAATGGAAGACTATAAGGTCTGGCTGAGGCACCTTGAAGGAATTTTTCACAAGCTACAGTCTTGTATATTCAGGGCTGATTAACGTTTGGTTGGAGGTATTTTAAATTCTGTCGACGAAAATATCGGTTCGAGGCAATTATTGGTTTAAAATTTCGATACAAAGATAAAAATCTAACAAAAAGCAGGAGAACATGCCAAAAGGAAGAAATCGCGGGAGTTTGCCATGTGTCACGTTTTCTGCTCCTGAAATCAGAGTTTCAGAGACCGGAGCGAATATCGATTCCACACGCTAAACAGAATCAGTTCGGCCAGCTGTAAGTATCGTCCCATCTCTGGGGAAAAATACTTCCAGTTTCGCATAAAAACTTTTTATATCTCATTATTCTGGAAGTTTGAAATACTCGACATTTTTCAGCAGTTTCGGAGCGTGTACGTTTATTATATACATTCCTTTTCTTTTTATTAAAATTCGTACAAACAAAAAGTATCTGCACTCGAATAGCGCACATTTTGAAAGTTCCCACAACGGTAATCGCTGCTTGTAAAATGTTAAAACTGAAATTTAATTCGGGCGCGCGTTTTAGACGATTTTAAGCGGGTCATTCCAGTTTCGCAAAGTGAGTTCGTTTGAATTAATTATTTGCGAATTTTGGAACCAAAGGTGTAATTTCGACAAAATTGTACTACAATTACTAACAGCTCGCTGCAATTTACAAACTATGGAAATAAAACCAACAACGCCAACTATCGCGCATAGTACAAATTAACAGTAGAAATGGTAATTGCTGCTACCACCGCTCCTACTTCATATTAGTTCTTAATTTAAACATTTACAGCTGCAGGATTCTTATTAGTATACATTAGAGCAAACACTACTCTCACGGTATAATTAACTTAATAACAACGTTCTATGAAAAACTTCTGAGAAAATTACGTTTGCCTTAATACTTCTCCATATATTGAGATATTCTTAATAATTTTGTTGTTTAGATTGACGCAGCCTTGAATGTGTATCTAGAGATAATATGTGGGTAAAGAGTACCAAATACATATTACTTTCGTCTAATGTCACAAAATTGGGGGCTAATCTTGCCACATCCCCTAGGCGTTATAACGCTTTAAAGAGAAACTATGATTATTATTTACCTATTAGTAGTCCCAAGTAACTACCTAAAAATTCTCAAATTCCAGTATTTCTCAGGGTCCAACATATATCAAAAACCCTAAAACCTTTGACGATACAAGATTCAAGGCAAAGCTTCGAGTATTCTCGACAAACTACAAATATTCGTAAATATTAAATAATCAGAAACTATTAGAATATCCCTAAGAGTTCAATTTTTTTGTAATACATACATGATAATTATAATATTTAAATAAATTACAATTTTTTATGTAATGTGCCCGGAAATGCTTAATTTATTACTATAACTTATTGGGAGAATTCTCTGGTCTAAATTATTTTATTTATGGCATTATTACATATTATTTGAACCTGTGTGCTGCGAGCCACGCTTTGGTTGGCAAATTCTTTTAATAAATACTGTTAGCGCATATTTCGGAGAAGCAGAGTAACTGATTTCATTCGGCTGATTGTCTGTGTATATTCATTCATTTTAAAACGCTGCTACCTTTATTACGTATATTCTACTGTTACTGTTACTGTTCAATCGCAGAATAATCTAAAATTGAACATTTCTTTGCCAGTAAAAATACCATAAGAATGAAATGTAAACGTTACAAACAGTACTTTTCAAGTACTTCAAAATATAGTCCTATAAGTACAGCCATTATTAGGTATTTTTATCTCATCAATTATGAAAAAGCAAAAGTTAAGACCGGTACAAAGAAAACAAGATTGGTATATAACAGTGCAACCATTTATTTACAGATGGAATAATTCAAATTACGTTAATTAACCAAAATTATTCTACGGTAAATACATTAAAACTCTGTCCATGTTTCATAAATAAAATTATACGCAGACTTTACTTTTCTTTTCGACTATTGCAACCGCTTGTCTATTGCTGTTTATTGAAATCAGTGTTTATTATTCTGCCTGTACACTTTTAAATAATAAATATAATCAGATTTATTTAAAAAATATGATGTATTGTGTTACGTAACTATCGAAAAAATTAATAAACAATAGCAATAGAAACTCTTATAATGAATGAAAATTCTACCCATTTTACTGAATTCCCTGGTTACAACCATTTCCATTAAATTATTGAATCAGTCTTCAGTAGTCCTACGAAAAACCGCATGCTTTTTTTAAACACTTGTTTTTCTCTGCGACTCTTCCATTAGCTCACTTATAGCTACCGATTTCATATTAAATCATTTGTGTAATATATACATTCTAATACCAAAA
Source organism: Limonius californicus (assembly GCA_014611495.1). Taxonomy (NCBI): domain Eukaryota; kingdom Metazoa; phylum Arthropoda; class Insecta; order Coleoptera; family Elateridae; genus Limonius; species Limonius californicus. The sequence goes on along the minus strand of JABXWE010009027.1, from coordinate 9,793 downwards.
TGGAGAAAAAAATAACTAGATAAAAAAATAGAAAGAAAATATTAAATTCCTAATCAGTTCTAACTTTTCGTGGTGTAAATGTACATAATTTAATAACTAACAACCAACCAACTAATCATATTCATACAATTCCTTTGGAAAATCATCAGCTATTTCACACTACATCAAACACTTTTCGTGTCGTATGAAATCTTCCATGACAAACTTAGTTCATCAACCATCCTTAAAGTTTATGACGTTTGATTAAAATATATCATCCCGTAATTGCCCTCTCCCATACAGATTATGATGATGATCTTGAAAAAGTTTAAGTACCACTCATGAGCAGTGTAACATTACGATGATTAAAATATTAAATCTTTAAACTCCACACATTATGTAAATGGGGAATGTTAAACGTGAGTAAAAGCGAAACCGATATTTAGCGAAAACCGAATTACATCCACCTAAAACTACTATTCCCAGCATTGCATAAAATATATCCATCTGCAAAGCAAATTTGTTGGGCTAGCAGGAGAGAACAGACCAGTAGGATGCATGGATTGCAAAGAAGTCTGCGGTGGCGGGCGAAGTATGGAAATTTGGCACGCAGATTTATACAGTTTTTTCCTAAACTAAATTAAGTTGATACAAGTGATTTACTTCACACAATTTTACTTATTGTAAAAGTTATACACTTGGGGTAGCGAAGCAACCAATGCACGTCATTGATATTTATGGGGTCATTTATTTGATACTTTTACACACAACACTATCACTTTATCAGAAACCACAATCTTCAAAGTTAAATAGAGATTTGTTTTCCTTTTAAAAAACGAATATCTTTGTCCAATTCTATCTGGCGAAGGTTAAAGCCTCTACGAGTTTTTCTTAAATTGTTAATTATACTAATATAATCTTTAGTTAATTTCAAAGTTCGTATGTATTAGATTTTAAAGTGTTATTACAATGTAATGCCGCAATACGGTTCATATTTTTAAAGACTGAATGGGTTACTGACATTTCTTTTATAGGTGCGAAACATAGGACCGCATAAATGTTTGGTTATAAAAGTTGCCAAAAGCTATACTGCGGCGATGTTCCTTGACATAGCCCAGACCTCTGACAAGGTTTGGCTCAAAGGATTAAAAAATTAAATAATTAATCTCCACATATCTAACCTCTGAAACAAAAGCCACTAAAGCAGGGTCCCACAGGGAAGCGTAGGACCACGGCTGTTTAATGTATTTACTTCAGACATTGCAAACATAAATGCGACCTTAGCGACTTTTGCGCATGATACGGCAATCCTAGTACAATACAGTGATCTCACCCAAAATTGTAGACAGCAGCAAATTAAATATGCACACGGTTCAATAATTGGAATATCCAAATAAATCCCACGAAATGTCAAGAAAAAATCTTCTTTGGAAGAATTTGGAAACCACCCAGTATAGTACTAAACAATAATACCATCCACTGGAACCCCACAGATGCAGCAGTGAAATATCTGGGAGTACTGTTTCACACTCGACTTACTAGGAAACTCCATGTCATCCTAAAACTAAATCATAGCTACGCGAGACTAGCTCAACTATATCCCCTCATAAATAGAAAATCGACACTAAAACGTACGTGTACCATCCTGATGTATAAATTTCTAATAAGACATCTAGCTCTATATGCATCAACCATCTGGAGCCAAATCCAATCTAAACAAATTGAAGATTGGCAAAATATCCTTTTTTTCAGATGAAACCAGAATTGGTCTGAGGTCAGATGACCGCTGAATTCGGGTTTTAAGATGTCGAGGCAGATAAGTTAGACTGCAAACTGCCAGATCTGTTCCAAGATATAAATGAGGAACTGGAATTTTTTGGGGAGGTATTATGATGGAAGAAAAACTCCTTTACGTCCCTTACGGCAAAGTTTACCGGGTCGTCGGTATGTCGATTTGGTATAGCTACAATCCATAGTTAGGCTGTGGAGAGGTTCAATGGGAAATATTTGCATTTTCATGCATGATAATGCCCCTCCACATACCATCACAGTTGGCACAGACTTTCTGGAAACAGAAGATGACACTGTTCTGAGATGACCGGCCTGCTTACCAGATGTTAATCCCATTGAGCATGTATGGGACTTCATTAAAAGAAGGATTAGAGCTCGAGGGGATGGATAATCCAGGAAATGTGGATCAGCTCATTCAAGCCGCTCTAGAGGAATGGGCAAAATTACCCCAAGAACAAGTTGACAATTTGATTAGAAGCATTTCCCGTCGGATTCAAGATTGTATTTAGGCTAGAGGTGGCAATACTGACTATTAAAGTGAAAAATAAGTTCTTATTTTTCTTTATCAACCATTCCAATTCTTTAATTTTTACATTTTTTGTGCGTTTTTGCTAATTTCAAGCATTTGTTACATTTTTTTATTGGTTTAGTATAAAGTGCCTTTCATTTTCCATTAACAAAATTTCAGTACCTAGTACTTAACAAAATCGAAAATACTGGGTGATTCCATATAAGATTGGGTGTGTGTATACCTATAGGCGCTTCTTGTTTACTGTTTTAACTCATTGCTGCTCTCAAATATGAGCGTTCAGAACAAAACCAAAATCTATTAGACTTCGGTGCGACCCATAATGACACACGGCATCGAAACGAGAACTGAAACACAAAAGACGAAACAAAAACTACGTACCTACAACATAACTGTGAACACTAAGACAGGCAACGTAATTGAGCGATCAGAGAAAGATGTGCCTAGTCAAAATAGTGAGAGATGGAAAACTAGCGGGTAAAAGAGGCCAATGCAGACCACCAAGAAGATGGGTGCAACGCTGGGCGTCATTCTCAGTGGAGTAAAGTTAGAGTAAACAGGAGGAGACTCCTTACAAAAGAAGAAGCTAGTACAGCGGATGGATCGGGAATACAAATAATGAAATTTTAATATACATGTAGGAATAATATTAAAAAAATATGTTCAAGTGTCTGAGTTTCCATTATAAACAATGCAACGCGAGCTAACTAGACAAGGTCTGTTTTATTTTATGAAATTATTCTCTAAAAACAACCCCAGTGGAGCTATATTTTAATACCTATTTAAACAATTGTAGAAGATGAGCATAAATGCATTTAAATTATAATATAATGAAGAAAAAATAAATGTTTCCAGGTAACATGAAAGCACGATGCATATCATCGCATGCACATGCACAGCTATTTGTGACTGGTAGAATACGATATGTATTAGTACATACTGTAAATTAGTGAATCTACCAGTTCACCACCTTTTAACTATTAAAACATTATAGTAACAATACCAAAATTAAACTCGTATCGTTTCTTTATCGGACAGCTACCTAATTTTTAAATTACTGAATTAGTAAATAAAGGGCAGTTGCTTAAAGTCGATTAAGATATTACTTATCATAGCATTCACGCAATCTAAAAATATGACAACAAAATATTATCCAACATGTTTTATGAAAAAATGTACTTTTTTTTTATTATCCATTTATTTAGCAATCAGAACAATATATGCATTCTATAAGCTAAAGGGTTAACTGCTGCTAGGAGTACTAGCAGGTAAATAACATGATAAGATTAGCATCCATCGATGCAACCTATGCAACTTATTACTAAGTTTTATAAATTGTCTTTGTCAAATGAAACTTAAGGACTCACTACACTCACACTAAATTTATTGGCCACAGCTTTTTAAGTCTTTTATTGTTCCTTGGTTGCAGTAACTGTTCCATTAATGGGTTTGTGTGGGTTTCTATTGTTTCGTGATGCTCCTGAATTACTTCCTGAACCATTGGTATATGTAGATCTGTATGAAGCGTATGATTCGTTACATACCACGGAGCATCTACAATCTGCCGGAGTATTATTGATTGGCTTCTTTGGATTATTGCCACATTTGTTTTGGAAGCGCATCCCCATAGCTCAACTCCATAAGTCCAGATAGGCCGGATGACTGTCATAAATTAGAACTTTATTTTCTGTTGATAGTCTTGATTTTCTTCCTATTAGCCAATTTATTTCTCTTGCTTTGATGTCTATTTGTTTCTTCTTTTTTTTAATATGTTCCTTCCATGTCAGCTTGTTATCTAGGTGTCAGCCTAGGTATTTTGCCGTTTCCATGTGTGGTATCTGCACATTGTTCATCACAACTGGTGGACATAATTGTTTACGGAGGGTAAATGTTACATGTACCGATTTGGTCTCATTCACTTTAATTTTCCATTTGTTTGCAATATAAGTGTAATCATATTTTTGGTTTTGAAAAACATTTATTTCAAACATTGTACGCGTTCCTTAATAATTCCTATCCATTTATTTCGGTATCCTATTATCTTCACTAAGATACTACTAATCGTATAACTAATTGCATGATTAACTGAGAAAAATGGATGTATTGATTTTCAACATCGAAATTATAAAATAAAACCAGCATCCGTTCGCAGTATTATACTGACAAAATAGCAAAAGTGAACTGAAGGTCCGACAAACAACATTATACGTAATGTTTCAGAACTGGCTCATCCACAAAGCAAGAGGGAACACTAGTAAATGTAATTTACAATTCCATGTGTTCCATCCTGATTTTGCAGCAGATCACGAAAACACTCTTCTATTATACAGTGTGATTAGAAAAGAAACGTTGAATTTTTCCTCGATTCACAGAATTTATTACTCGAGATTGGAATCAAATATCGAATAGTAAACGCAAAATTAGTTTCTCTAGACGAATAAGAATATTTATGAAAAATTTCTATGATTGCCATGTTATAAAAACCGTTCATATAATAAAATAATTATGTTAATTTGTTATCTGTCGCCATGTCAGGCAACAAAGCACTACATACATCAGTGATATTGAAGTCAGGACTTCAAGATTTTCATTTTCCACTGTTATTTTTTTGATTTGTATTAGTGTTTGATAAATTCGTACGCAACCCTTTCAACAGTTAAAGTGTCTCATGAATCTTCCTAGTTTACACATAACAGCAACAACAGGATTTAGAGAAATTTCCAAATACCTTCTACAGCAGCACTCTCACCGCCAAAATACTTTCAGTTTGTAAAGTATCTGTCGTGAAAAATTGATCAGGCCTTGGCAAGTTTACATCGAGCGATTTTCTACCTGGATACAAGAATCGAACCAAAGTCAGGGACTCAGGCTACTAATAAGAAATATAGATATTTTCTATGTTCAATTTATAAAAATGATAGCAGTTATTTTGCGATACATCTACGTACATCTACGTATATACTTTACTTATATTTGGCGATATATCTTATAATAACCACAATTATAAATTCAAATTATAAAATATGTATGTAGTACAATTTTCTATAAAATAAAAAAATTAAACGAATCGTTAGTCGTATAAGCGATCAAACTTTCCCAAGTTGTATTATTTTAATTTCTTTTTATAAATGACTAAAAGTTTATAAACACGCAAATTTTTCTACTCTATAATAGTTCCATTTATACCCATTTTCCTTTTATTTTCGTAAATTACGGCTTTTAGTTGTGGGACATCATATGTAGAACACATAATTCGTCTACCAAAGAGTTTTAAAGCAAGAATATACCGAACACCAATAGAATTTATGTAAGCCTGAAGCGAATTTAAGCAGCTCAACTGGAACAGCACTCGGAATTAATCAGGCAGATAGTATTAACAGTCACACAGCAGGACAGTCAAAATACTGAAATGTTTACGCGTTGTCAATATACCAGCAGAGGTAAGTTACGAATTTGCATGTTATTAAAAGTCTACTTGGTGGTTACGCCGTTAACATTAATTGTTTATTTGAAGATAATTATATCACTGTATATAAGTACAACTCAGGCAGTAAGTATGATTGTATTATTAAAGAAAAGGCTACGTTCCTTTCTGGAGTCACGAACAATGGTATCTGTTAGCAGAACGAATCTACAGTCCTCGTACTAACTTACTTGCTAATTTTCCATCTCGGTAACTTACAAGGAAAAGGTATAACTTTCGGGGATAAACGGTTTTGGTAGTATTTTACAAACTCAAGCTATCGTGCTTTAGCTTGCAACGTATAAATTTTGTTCAAAAAGACTAAGTAAATAGAAGCACAAAAGATGCAGTCACAGTTAATCTCTGAACAACATTTTAATTACCACTCTGAAAGTGTCACATGTAATGTCTAGATTTCAGCAATGTGCTAGTAATGCAAATTTATAACAAAATTACAGCAATTACAATACAACTATCTATTTTAGATTTACCCACATTACCAACTTGAATATTATTGTTATAAGATTTGTAACATGACGTTATTTTAGCAATTGCAAGAAATAAATTTTAAAGTATGCGGCTCCTGTGAAATGTACTCCTTATGTTACTGCATTTACAAGCAGAACCACTAGACAAGCTTGTATTACAACACACAATTGCATTCTCTGTAAATAATATTTGTAATACAAGAAACAACTACACAATATCTATTGCTTACATACAGGATGTCCCATGTTCAGCTACGTGTAGGAGAGGTGAAAAGAAGTCGAAACTAAAGAGTGGTCATTTTCTCTAAACCTACTATTACAGAAGTTATGGTCCGTTTTAGTTAAATACTGAAGCAGCCAAAACAATAAATGATGTTAAGTGGTATTTGATATAAACTGTTTACGTTACTATGGAAATGATATTATTTATTTGTATGTCAAACAGTTAAGCGCCTTAAAGTTGATTTCTCTGCTTGCGCTTATTAACAGTGTTGATAATGTTTACTTTTACAACGCGAGAGTACACCGACATCCATTACTTGTACGGTTTTTGTGATGGAAACTCAGTAGCAGCTGCTCGAGAATACGGCTTGAGATTTCCAAATCGGCGACTACCAGAGCGATGAGTTTTCCAACGAGTGCAAAACCACCTACGTGAACATAGAACTTTTCCGAAATCGTAGACTGAGCTTTAATATAGCAAGTACTAGACAATGAGGACAATATTCCGCGAGAAATTGATAATAATCCCAGCACATCCGTACGTCGCGTATCTGCAGAAGTTAATGTACCACGAATTCGAGTTGGAGGAGATTAAAACGTCATGATTTATATCTATTTCATATCCAGCCTGATCAGCCCTCTTACCTATAGATTTCGCTATGTAATTTTGACACTGGATCATACAAAATCGATACCTACGTAATAAAATTTTATTCGCGTATGAGGCAATATTTACAAGGAATGGATTGACGAATAGAGAGAACAGCTACTCCTGGGATTTGGAGAATCCACACGAAATCACAGTGTCAAATTATTAACATAGGTTTTCAGTGTGGAATTATTGATAACATGCTCAGTGGTCCATTCGTTTTTGAAAACTATTTAACCGCCGACAGATATTTAAATTTTCTTGATTTTTGGAGAGGACTGTTAGGTGACATTCCTCTGGCGATCGAGATGGTATGTGGTACCAGCACGATGGTGCTCCTGCGCACTTTGGGTTACATGTAAAACAACTTGAATCAACGGTTTGAAGGACGTATAATTGATAGAGGAGAACAGCACCCCTGGCCCCCAAGATCTCCCGACTTAACTTGTTTATATTATTATTTGTGGGGCCATATGAAAGATATGGTATACCAAACACCATCAGAGACTGTTGAAGATCTTAGAGACGCATTTTTGAGGCAGCAGAACTACTTCGGAATAACGACGATATGTTACGTAGGGCAATCAGATCTCTCTTAAGAAGAGCCAGAATGTGTCTCGAGAGCAACGGTGGCCATTTTGAGCAATCTTTATAGTGAATTTAAATAAAAATAAAAATAATTATTAGCTTTCCTGAAAATGTAATTATTTAATAAATAATAACTTAACACTCTATATTTTGAAAACGGTTTACTTTAGGGCATAACTTTATTAGAATTTATAACTATATTTGGTCTAAAGATTACGTACACGAAGTGTGACGAAGTGACCTGTATAGTCAGTGTTCGGTTCAAAATGATTATACAACGCTTAAGCAAGTTATCTATTCAGCAAAGCTGCAAGTGTTTAATTTGCATTTAATTTATTAGCTTTTGGAGACTTACGTTTCGTTCCTGAAAAATAACGTTCAATAATTATTACACAAAACACAATTTCTTTCTCGAATTTAATTTTGGTATTACAATAGAAATGATTGCTATCCGCTTATTAAGTTACTGTACAATTAAGATAATCATATATAAGATCCACCGCAATAGTAAAACAGCGAAAAGATACTACAAAAAATAACAAATTGAAACTTCCGTTTTTTAAAGATATTGCAAAATGCAGCGTAATTTAAAATTTCACTTACTAATATTAAAAAACAATACTATAACAGCAACGGAAATATTCCATAAAGTCAGAACGAGAAATGTTTGCCAGAGGTGTGGCTAACCGCCAGTAAAGCAGAGTCTACGCGAAGAAGCAGAATTCCAATAAACAGGACAAATATTTAACAAACCAAACAAAATCTATTTATTATACTGAACGAAACGTGTTACAAACACTAAACGTAAGGAAATTTGTAAATAACTACACAATCTTATATGCAACAGTAGATTGTCAAAATAACGTAAAAAGGGAGGAATTTTAGTTAGTTTCTCAGAGAATTACCAAAATGTAATTAAATTGTCTAAATTTCACAATGAACTATCTAAATAACTCGTTTCTTGCAAAATGACTTATATTACTTTAATTTGAAATTACATTTTACATATTAGACAAAATATCTTTGATGGTCGAGCGTTGTTTCCTATTCCATTCCAGATCGTTTGGCAGAATTTCAAGAAAGGTTTCCAGAAGTTATATTACAACATAATGAATTTTACTGCAAATGTAAGACAAGTAATAACCAATATTCTAGCAACTTCCCTTCGCATCTTATAGTAGCAAGTTGACGTTTACTATGGGACCTGCAGAATTATTTTAAGAAGGAATTGTGGCACATTATTTCACATCTAATTTCCGCAAGGCAGGAATTTCTTCTACTGAATTTTGACCAAAGACCACATACTGCTACTAATCTGTGAAGAATGTTTGTAATGCTGATTTAATGAACAGAACCTAGTTATATGGTGAGCTCCGGTTGCACCTATCTAGATACGTGAATTTTCAAAGTATTTGATTATGTAGTACAGAGAATGCCCATATATTTACTGTCGGTTGAATACTTGCACAAATATGGCATTTAGATAAAGAGTTTGTTAATTATTGAATTAACAAGAAATGTTTGTTTGTGTTTGCTTTTTTAAGAACTGCTTTACTCCGATGAGCGAAATTACGTTCAAAAGTTAAGCCTATGTTTATATTGTACGAGTAAAACGACAAAATGCAACATACAACATAAGCTGCAGAATCAATACTGCACTCTAACACTAGCGCTAACTTTTTGATGTTACTAATTTAACACTGCTGTTTACAAGCAGTACCCGGTTTTGCTAATTCAAATCTATTTAGATGCTCACTTTTTTTTTAAGAATGGTGGAGTTGCCAAAGGCAATTCCACGATTCCCGTCCCATTCCCATCCCACCCAGCTTACCCCAGCTCAGCACATTTCGTGCTATTCACAGGTCTAACATGCCCCACCCTTGAAAAACCCCATGCCCCAGACACCACAAACACCATGGGAAAGTGCAGTGCTCAAGATTCGAACCTGAGCGACTTTGGTAGAATAACTCCAAGCCAAGCGCTGCGGCCATTACTCTACCGCGGTCCCCATCTTACTATTTTTATGCGAGCACTTTCAATGATTTCACTTTTTCAACTCAAAATTAATCATTTGTTGTGCTAGT
>JABXWE010009026.1:0-21128 GCA_014611495.1 Limonius californicus | reverse complement strand
TAAACCACATTTTAACAATCTTGGTTCTGGTCTGGAGAGCTTATATAGTACTCCACGGGAGGAAGAAAAATCCATTACCAAGGCCGTTACACTTATTTACTATTTTTAAAGAAATCGGAAATTATATGATGATTTGCGTCGCACATATCCATATTCCCGTGTTCCTTACAGAATAATTAATTGAAACTGCTTGGTCTTTGGTAAAACTGACAAAAAGGATATCAAGCGGTTTGACATATCCCTTAGCAGATGACATAATTTCAAGAGCACTTATTCAAAAGTTTAGTGTTAACTGTTTATATATACACTTACAGTGTAAGTGTTCCTGACAAGATCTATATTATATCTTTGTTCTAGTCAGCTCTGTTGGAAGGCATTAGGACAACCACCGTTACTGATTGTTTCTGTTGCCTATAACCGGAGAGTGCTCTTTCAGGTTTAACGCGTTAAGGTTTTAGTTCTATACTTGCCATGTACTAATAAAATCACTCTCCAGGTGAAGTGCAGGGTACTCCAAAGTTTAGAGTCCATGTTAAGCTGTAGGTCCTGTTTCGTAGTTCTTTGTAGCAGTGTATACTCTACGAAGAGAGATACATATTTGTGCGAGGAATAAGTTGTAATACGTACAATTAACTAGCGTCTTCCACTTGTCATTAGTAAATCTGCAAAAACTGAAACGCTTCTCGGATAATTAAGCCAATAGCTTGAGAAAACCAAAAACGCAATTATAATGAAATCCATCAACTCCGACCGAGCGTAACCCTCTCAGAGCGCGGCGTTGGAAGAAATCAATTTGCAAGCTCGTATCTTAAATAATGGCTGCCACAGCAAACCAGAAAAGTGGCCGGAAGCAGCGCAGAGAGGAAACGGGAAGAAATCGCTGGTCGGACGCGTTTCCACCCCGATAAAAATATAACTTCTTGTCACGTGTCTCGGATCCATTCCGCTCAATTTAAAGTTGAACTTGTGTTTACACTACATTTGCAGCTCGCGAGTCCTTCAACCCTCCCAGGGGGCGACGAGAAACAGATTACGGCACCAGGCGACAATCTCGAGATGCCTCTCTAATTACGGCTAAATAATTAATGGATGCGATGGGGAACAGAATAACATCGCCAATTAAATATAAACGCGATGCCGTTATTAATCCCAAATTCCTTTATTATTAATTTCATCATTAAAACTTGAAACTTTATACTACGACCCTTTCTTTATTTTCCGCTACAACCAAATGCCCGTGCCATATTTTAACATCAAGGTCCGGTGGGGTAATGAATTTCAGGGCAATTAATAAAATGCGAAAGTACTTTGAGCATAATTTTAAAAAAATGTCTGCAATCTAAACTCCCCAAAACAAATGAGAGTTGAAAACTAGTCTACTGTAATCCTCAGTCGGAATGCAGCATTAGAATGACAAAAAGATAAGCCAGATAATGCTATTACAAAAAGCTCCAACAAGGGGGAGCATTATAATCTAATTAGCATTCAACGCCAGCGACGCACCACCAACTACAGCAAAGTTTTTAGATTAAAAGTCCTTTATTCTATGAGAAGGGTCGAAGCGACTGTATGCTAATGGGATTTCGTTCAGCCTTTAAATGTATTTTGATTTATACCCATGTATATCGAACGCAGTCGTTGAAATAGGAAATAAATAACTTGCGGTTCTAATCTTGGAATAATATTCCTTTAGCAGACGAATATGCTGTATTTTTTTAAGTTATGGAAATTCATCATTAGATTAAATTTTTCTCGATTTAAAATCTTATTTCGAGAAATCCAATAAAATAAAAGTATATTGCCAGAAGCAGAAGGTTATACGACAAGGAGTCGAGAATTCCATTTGTGTTGAATTATATGTTAGGTATTCTGATCACGTCAGTAATGATATTCTGTCGTCAGGACATGATACAATTATGTAAACGTCTGGTCTTGGCAAATGCCCTCACTAGCAGACGATGACAACATGGAGCTCAACCGTGAGAGCCTCTGAATTCCGAACTTTGAACGAATAATTTTCTTTTCTTTTCCCACGTATGTAAAGAAATGCAAGAAATAAGGACAAAGTTATTTTCGGCGCCAGAATTTTCCGGGATAAACCGCACATCTTTATTTGGTACGCGGATATCATCTTAATCGAAAGCTTTCCTTTGAAATAGCACATTCCACAGGACCTTGAGGTTGCGCCGACTTATGGGGAGGTCTTCTTTGAACGTCGTTTTTTAAACTATATATAGAGAATTTTCTGAAAATATGAACGCTTGCAGTTTGAAATGCTAGTTATTTGTCTCAATTTGAAGTCAGCCATTTACCATTAGCATTACCTTGAAACCAATATGATTTATTTGCATTCGTTCTTACTTTGTGTATTCAGGTTTGTTTAACAAATTCTTACATAGAAGAAAATAAATATAGCATGCGAATATTTGTCTTGTACAGGTATTGTTGATATAACCTTTGTACAATTATAATAAAGGTTGCTATATTTGTGGTCATGTACATTGTGGTCCCAAAGTATTTGTCAAATTCGGTATCGTGTTCACATAAGTGATCAGAAAATTGCTTATATACAGAATTGATTCAAATTTTTTCATCGATTGTTTATGACGTCAGTTCTGTTTTACATCGTATGAGATGTTTAAATAGTGATCTAGTTCTTCAGAGCAGAGAACGTTTATTACAGTTTGAGGGAAATTTAATACAAAAGTTCAACAAACCTTTCATTTCAAAATGAAATAAATGTTGCACCACAAGGGCTTTAAGATGAGAAATACATTTTTGCTGCTGATTATCAATAGCATAATTTTTTATATTTAGTTTTGTATTCGTTTACGGAGTATCAAAATTACCGTGTTTAGTTCTGATCTACTTTTGGCCCACTTCGATTGATCTGTCTATTTGGAATAACGTCAATCATCATTCAATCAATCAATTATTTAGTGAATCGAAGAGCGCAATATTTAAAAAACATTTCTAAATACGTAGAACTTTACAACTAGCATTAACATTGATATGTAAATCATCCTGTTTACCCAACTTGTGTGCTTGAGACCATTTTATTGTAAATGCTCACATTCTTTTGATATTAGAAGTAGTAAACGCAGTAGCGACCTATAGGGAGGTCGCGGGGTCTCGTCCGGCCCTCTTGTTACATTTTGCTGTAATTTGTGAGCCCCTTGTAAAATTCTGTTTACTTATAAATTCTCCTAAAATCACATGATTTTTATAAAAATCGTAGGATTGAAAACATTAGTGGCATCACGGTAATTTGCGCCTTTTTGTTCATTGATAACATTTTCAAACATCACCACTGAGTAAACGCAAATATTTCTAATACGAGCAGGTGTAAAATATCTTGGGTTATTTTAAAATAACCCAACTGTATCAGCAGAATGTCGTGAGCCCCGCCCTGCTGATACTAAATGTTATTATTGCACAAATCCCTATCATGTTCATTACCAAACAGCTTACATAGGGATAAAATAAAAATGTAGTTGTAAATCTTTTAGTTCGCTGAACAAGGCCCAAAATCTTAAACAAGTCCATACCTTGACTGATACTTTAACTTTCCTTGAACCAAAAAGTAATAGAAAATTATATTTGCTGCATGTATTTAGGGAACGACTTCAGATGGGAAGAATTAGTTATGATGGCGTATTATCGGCCAATACAATATTGTAATAATCTCAAAAATGCTTCGATCACTACAATCTCAAACTATTCGTGCAATATTGTCGGGAACTCCTCGATTCGCTGCGAACATTTCGCCGCCGCGGCACCATTCTCCACAACACGATTCGCCGCCAAAAATGAAATTGTTTTCGCAGAAGCGTAAAGTTACTTTACTATGTTTGTCTTGGAATGGATGCTGCAACCCCCTATTAAATTTTAGTTTTATATAAACGTGCAGCTACTACACTAGAAATTTTCAAAAATTAGCCACGTTTTAAAATAATTTTGTAGGACTTCATGCCCTCCATTGCCGCACCTATAGTTAAAAATAAAAAAAAATGAACCAAAACGCTTCGTCTGAACTTCCCCTTATACATATATAATAATAAGTTTAGGTGTCTTGGATTGTTTTGAATTATAGGAATAGCTTTTGCATTTTGAGCTTAAGCACTGCGGGCACCCTCGATAATATTAGAAATTATACCTTACATTCAACAATAAGGGCCTGAGCACTTGTAGCAACTTTGTTGTTCAGTTTTTGTATTGTATGAAGCGGTGCAGGATTTTTCCACCTACAGCACTCGGGTCATAGGCCCATTGTGCGATCCGCCCTATTAGGGCTCGTCCCCAAAAAGCCCAGTGCCCACCGCGAAGGCTAGCAGCTGGTTTAAGGGGATGAGCTGTATATCTTCCGGTTCCAGCATTCCAGCCCCAAGATATTTGTGCCACATCCTCATGAGACTGAGGCATTGGCACATTATGTGAAGAGAGGTTTCATCCCCTTCATGGCATAATCTCCAAGTGGGATCGTCTGTAATGCTGATCCATGTAGGTGTTTGTTCAGGTGACAATGGCCCGTTAGGAATCCTGTTAGGGTCCTGATTTGCTTCTTGTTAAACTTTAGGAGCTCTTGGAACTTTGGTAGGGGTTCCTCTCCGATGAAGAGTTTAGCCTGCCTAGGTCCTTGTTGCGACGACCAGTCTTGAACGAATTGGATTTTCACCCACGTCTTCATTTCTAGTTTTGCATTGCAGTGTGGTATTCCGAGAACTGGTTCTGGTTCGAACGGGTGCCCATTAGATCCCTGTCTGGCCAGCGAGTCTGCCTCTTCGTTGCCATCGATGTGGCTGTGGCCTGGTACCCACAGCAGTTTTACTGAGTTATGTTCACAGAGTCGCATCAGAATCACGCGGCATTCAAGCATTAGCTCCGAAGTTACTCTGCAAGACTTTAGGGCTAGGGCTGTCCGAGCAAATGTAGATGTGTTTGTTTGCGAACCCTCTTTCTGGGTTTTCATGGGTGCAGGCCAGTATAGCGCAGACTTCGGCCTGGAAAACGGTGGCATACATGCCAAGATAGAACGAAAATTTTACTCTTGGTGATTCGCCACCTGCACCTGTACCGTCTTGGGTCCTAGAGCCATTTGTGAACCACACAGGGCCTTTGGGAGTCAGACGGTTGCAGTTTTGGGTGCTCCAGACTTCCCTAGCGGGAAGGACGATTTTGTAAGGTGTGTTGAAGAAGTACCTGGTGAGCATACGGTCACTTCTCATATTGAAGATGAATGGGTCTCCGCCAACCTCGGCAGGACCCTCATGTGCCGAAGTGGTAATCCGTCATGTGACCACTGCCCAGCGCAGGAGGAGGCAGTTGCTCTTTGTATTTGCCTTTCTGAGTGCTCCCTCCAGGTGAGTTTAGCATCCAGGATTACTCCTAGGTACTTAACCTTCCCGGCGGCCCTCAAAGAAGTGCCAAATAGTTGTGGTTCTTGGAATCCCACAATCCTTCTTCTCCTCGTGAAGAGTGCTACCTCGGTTTTGTTAGAGTTAACCGCCAAGTTGTGCCTTCTGCACCATGTTTCCACAATTTTCCTATAGCTATAGCTAGGACGGCAAGGTCATCTGCATAGCCTTGCGTATAGATGTCAGCTTCGTTGAGTTCCCGCAGGAGCCCGTCTACGACGAGGGACCACATGAGAGGAGAAAGTACTCCTCCCTGCGGACACCCCCGCCTGACGGTCACCCTTACGGTACTGTCATTGAGAGTGGCAATCGCTTTGCGGTTTTCTAGCATTGCTCTTATCCATCGAACGATAGATAGCTCGATTTCGTGGTTCGTAGCGGCAGTGCATATTGATTCGAAGGCCGTATTATCAAAACCGCCTTCGATATCTAAGAAAGTGCCAGCGGCCATTTCTCTGTGGTTAAGCGCCTTCTCGACTCTAAGGACGATTTGGTGAAGGGCCGATTCCACAGATTTGTCCGTCTGGTACGCATATGGGTGAGGGTGTAATGGCGATACAGTCAGTGCACCATCCCTTATGTACCTATCTACCAACCTCTCGACCGTTTTAAGTAGGAAAGAGGTTAGGCTGATAGGTCTGAAAGATTTGGCCGAGTCATGGACAGATCGACCGGCTTTTAGAATGAACACTATCTTTACTGATCTCCAGGGTACTGGTACGTACCCGGAGGAAATGCAGGTTCTGAATATGTGATATAGAGGTTTGATAAGCAGGTCCTGCCCCTCTTGGAGAAGCGCCGGAAAAATGCCATCATTTCCAGGAGTTTTATATGGATCAAATGAAGCAGCAACGGCCCATCTGATCTTTTCGTAACTTACCACTTTCGAGGCAATCTTCCAATCCATTGGGTTGTCGCCGATGTGGGAAGCCCTTACTGGTGGAACCATCTTCAGCCGTTGAGCCAGGGAAGTGAACTTCCAATAGGTGCATTAGAGTCTCCTCGTCAGTGGCCGTAAGGTCACCAGAAGGGAGCCTCAAGCACTCTAACCTTGCTCTGGAAGTTTTTGAGAGTACTTTATGCAGTCGAACTGCCTTGGTAAGCCTTCAGTGCCGAAGCAGAAAGCCTTCCAAACCTCTCGTTTGGATCTACGGATAGATTCCTTGTAGTCACGTTGAGATTGCCTGTAGAGGTCCCAGTCGTGTATTATGCGTGTACGCATCGCCCTATTCAAGAGCCTGCATGTTTGCTTGCGCAGTTTTTGGAGTTCGGAACTCCACCAAGGTACTTTCCTCATCCCTTTTGAATGGCGTAGAGGGCAGCTACTTTCGTAAACTGCCGTAATCGCGTTGTTGAGGGTTAGTAGATTGTTCTCCACTTCTCTTATCGTACGAGTAATGTTTGGAAACCCTTGTAGTCCATCTGAAAGGGCCTCCTTAAAGGAAGTCCAATCCGTAGACTTAGGGTTTCTGTACACTTCCTTTCCGTGGCGGGTTGTGGTTAGAGTAAGCCGTATGTATCGGTGGTCCGAGAGAGACGGTTCTGACGATACATGCCAGCCCTTGGTCCATTGGGCTAGCGAGCTAGAACCCAGAATTAGGTCAGTTACTTCTTGTCTTCTAGAAGCAACAAAAGTGGAGGAGCTACCCCGATTGAGTATCTCCAGGTCTGTAGTGTACAGATACTCTAAAAGATCTCTTCCTCGGATGTTGACATGTTGTTCAGTTAACAAAACAGTGAAACTTCGATTGACTCCAATACAAATTGTTTATAATTGATGGTAACCGAGCCGTATGAGCTAATAATCAAAAATAAAATATGGCATGCCCATTTCAGCGGAGTTGCTTAATAATCAAAGCTATACTAAATATGTGATTTCTAAACTATACCTGATAAATATTTTTCATACTCGTAGAAAATTTTGAAATGGACGTGTAATAAATGAACCTGGTCCAGGTCGATGAGATTTTTCTAGCGGGGAAAATCTGAAAATGCGCCTTCTGTCGGATAAGAAGTAAAGCCGTAGGTCCCGTGCCACTACGATGTGTGACACGTTAAAAATCACTACTGGAGTTGGAATTACCCCAGATAGACAAAATTCATAGTGTGTGATTTATTGGGTCTTATTTGAATAATACAGTAGCTATAAGTAAAGACCCATTTTATCGAATGAGCAGTACTGTAAAAAATATATAAATGCTTAAGTTGCCCAGTTGCTTGGAAATTATATGATACAAGCAGTACTACCACTCATCTTTTGAAAGCGATCTTAAATAGTTGAATGAGCAATGTGTACGCAGAAAATGTAAAGGGCAGGGCGGAATTAATAACAAGAATACACCGTAGTTGAAGTTCCTCGAGAACGTACACTTACCATTAAAATTTACACAAAACTCGAAAGCGGATTTTGGTTCTCTCCAGAATCTTTTGTTATTCATGCAGCGCTGCCTTCGGGTTTGTTGTAAAAAGGCGAAGGAAAGCATCGCTCCGCTTACCTCAATCCGCGGCCCTCATCCCTCATCCTCCCCGAAATCCCCGTTTCTCTCGTCGCTTTACATCCCCCGATCCCAGAGCTTCAATTCACTGCTTTGTTTCAAAATGCGAAAGTGCTTACTTAACCGACTCGCGTTGTCAGTGGAATTTCAGCCGCAAAAGCTCCAATTACAAAGGCGGCTGAAACCGATCGGGACCAGATCCTGGTTAATTGGCGGAGCGTTTTAATGAATCGGGTTCGTTTTAAAACGAAGAAGGCGTTTTAAGTTCCATTTCAATTACTCCGGATCAATTTTAGGTGTCGCGAGTATTTGAATAGCTCCGCCGGAATTACCTCACGTATCTCGAAAAGGGTTTATCCCTCAGAAGTCGGAAGCAGCCACCCGCAAAGTCGCGTGAGCTCCTAATCCGATTTCTAACGTCAATCCGTGCGTGCACGGGCTTAGCTATGGCTTTTGACACCCCCTGATACCGATACGATGAAATGCCTTTTGTAATATAATCTGTGCTTTCATGGTTCACGCTTGGATTGCTCGAGATGCACATAATATTAAGGCTCGGAAGGCGCGACGTGTGTAGATACGGCGTGTAACCACGATAGGGGAGCAAATGGGAGATTGTAAAATTAGGGGCTGTTTGTTATCTACTATATCACATATTTTATTAAATTTGACAATGTTATAACATCCTGATGAGGAGATTGCGAAATTTTGACTAGCAAATTTCATCATTTGGTAGATAGTATTGAATTTTGAAATTTACCCCTAATTATTCGGTTATACGCCTTAACAATGTACAAGTTTGTTCTGGTGGTGTAGGTAACATGTTTGACGTTTTCTTTTTTACTTTTCCCTACTAAAAATACTCAATATAGCAAAACGTGTTTTAACGGAAATATGTTTTGGATAAAGCTACTTTGTAAAAACGTTTGTGCGTGGGCGCGTATGTATACAGACTGGATGCCGAATTCCGTCCGGAGTTGTAGCACTTTTACTCGGCAATGATCGAAGTGCCTATCAAAATGGGTAATTATTTACTAATTTTGATATGGTAAGAATATCTTCAAAAACTACTATATTTTACTAGTGATAGTAATGTTTTAGTCTTAAATAAATATCTATGTATGTATGTTTTATTCTATTCTGGTGAAGTATCTGTTTGGGGTCAATGTAATACAGGGTTGTTGATTTTTCATTAGCCAGCCTATACCTTTGGTAGTATTAGAGATACAAGAAAAAGTCAAAGGAAACACTTTCTTAGTTCCACTTTATCAGTAACATAGCGACAATATCATTTTTTCATGGCCTATTAGTTTTTGAAAAAAATGTTCAACTTTAATTTTTCAAATATAAAACCCTGTATATTTTGGTCAGACGACGCTCCCTTAGATTCTCTTTTCATTGATGTATAAAAAGTCCGAATTCGCATTCCAATAAGACACGGAGAATCAAATAATTAAATCAAGTTGGCCATGATGATCTTATATTTCAGATCCAAACAATTGTCAAACTATATTGTTTAATGCAGTTTTTGACAATTTATGAGTAGTACATTTCGTTTGGGCAAGGGCCTCCCCCATAAGGGGGGTTTGTTGATCTACTCTCGCATACTGGTCAATCCTCGTGGGGCGTCGTGTTAACGCAAACTAAAAAAATAAAACATTTCGTTTGTTTTTGTACTATTTTTGTATTTGATTCGTCGTTTTTGAGGTTCATAGAATGGACATTTATACGAATACTGAAAAATTGGGTGTTCTGTGTTTTTTTAATCTGATTTGTCAATGCTTGAATTTTGTATATGGGAAATGATGAAATATATAGTGCATGATACGCTTTCACATAATCTTCAGTAACTGATAAACAAGATAACTGCAGCTTGTCGATCGATTACACCAGATATGTTTCAGAATACTAGGAGAAATATAATTATGAGGGTCCATACATGTTTGGAATCTAATGGCGATCACTTTAAATACCCGTTGAACTAGAAAACTTTTAGTTAAAATTGTTATCCATAAACCTAATAAGAGACTGGCTAACGAAAAACCAACCACCCTGTATAGTACGTCATGCTACCATTAGTAAAATTAGTAAAACATTGTTAAACATCACGTCATTGTGTTACCAATTTCATAATATTTGACGGTAGGCTTTGATTCGCAAAAATTTATAGCAGCCAATGTATTTTAAATATTGTATTATTAGGGCACAGTAACTTATTAATCTCCAAGATACACCAGAAAATAAGTTTAACATATGAAGGAATAGAAAATTTTAATAAATAATAAATTTTTTCACACCTTTACAGAAAACCTAATATTTACAGTTTTTCAGCAATTTAATTTTTCGTTCAGCTAACAGCTTTTGCAAGCTTGCTTCTGAAAACTAATTGGTAATTGGTAACACACCCAAACTGATTTTGGACAGTTGTTTTACTACTTTTTGGTGATAGCAGACTGATATACTATACACCGTTGAAACGAAACTTACATGGAGTAAAATATGAAAATACGTTGCTGCTAAATACATTAGGACCTGGGAAGATTCTAACTACATAAATATCGAGATTGTACATTAAAAGTTCGCGCACTTTTTCTGCAGATTCTCTAGGTAAAATAGGATTTTGGAAAACTGGGAAAATACGAAACCGTAAATTATTTTTTTAGCAGTTCTTGCCAATTTGCGACATAGTATAACAACTAATGCCATTGGAATTTCTTTTAATTAAAATTTTAATGCTGGTTTTCTCAAAACCCGGTAATGCAGTTGACATACATTTTAAATAATTAATAACCCGAAGGGTCTACAATTATTTTGTACAAAAATATTCAGAATAAAACTACTGTAAAAATGAAGCGGTTTCAAAATGTGCCTTTAAAAAATTTTGGGAATTTTTGAGAATTTCATTTTTATGCTTTGTTACAGTAAATCTATAAGATAATTGCTACTTCAACTTTTAATGCGGAAGAATAAAATAACGGTAAAAGTGGCATGTCTAAAATTGTTGAAGTCTTCAAAAATATTTTTTGAATGCATCCATTACTATTTAATTTTGTGGAGATTTTTGAAATCTGAAAGACTAATAACATTTTTTTCTATTTATTATTGAAGCTCGTCCAGAGGCTTTCAAGAATGTTTGACATACGTGCAGTTTTAAATTCAGGTCGGGCCACACTCCAACTAGCATATTTAGCTCATCTTCGTTAGGATCTATATGCAATAACATCAGGCTGCAGTTGCAGAATTACCTGTACATTATCTTGAACTAGGGTATGATATTTCCAGTATCTGGATTGCACACACACAAAGTCATTTTAAACACCACTAGAAGTAGTAGCAGATTTACCTATTTCGTTTGAATTTGTAATAAATACAGTTTCATAGGTTTTGAAACATCTAAGATTTTTAGATCCAAGTCAGGTTTTAAAGTTTTGAAATCTCAGATTTCGTAGGATACACGTTCTAGACGTAAAAATTGTACTTCTAGGTAGTACTTTACGATTTGTTGCATTATCAGGATTTACGTTCGATACGCCAATAGTTTTCAGTAAGCTTTGTTATTAATAGTTGGTTCAGATAGCATTATTTTCTCGTTCCGCAATACAGCTTTTTTGAGTTCTGCGGTATCCAGACCGAAATGTACAAGAAATTGATTATTTCTGCTTGTCAACCATCTTTAGAATTATAAGTAATAAAAATGGGAAGTGTTGTAATTATTTTCTGAAACCACGAAGAGACACTTTTCTAATTTATAATTTCTTTTCCCAACTTCATAGTTATGATAAAATGAATCTTTTTACTATTTTGCAGATATAAATTTAACTGAAGTATATTTTTAGCTTACTTTTACATCCAGACCAATTAGAAAGCGTTAACTGTTTGTACTTTTATCTAATTGCTTTGAAATGACGATTAACCGTTTGTTTGATAGGAAAATGATGTATTATTTAAGTATATATTTGCGTAATTTTTTATTTATATATCTTTTTGTATATAAATGTTTTTTCGTACATTTCTAAAAAGATTTAACGTTTAATGAAAAAAAATCGTATTCTATAAAAGTCGGCAAATGAAATCAATTAAGTTCTCTTTTTCAGCAACAAAGGCCAGATTTGCCACGTCTCCTTCAGCAAATGCACGCCCAGCAGCTTCCAGCTCACGCTGCGCCCCCCATCCCAATGATGCCGCACCCCAGCCTTGCGGGGGCTCCCCCAAGCACAGCTGCCAGTCTCTTAGGGCTCTCCGGGGCTTTGGGGGCACACGGACAACATCCACTCTCCATGTTAGCTGCCAAACCCGATTTGCATCGATCAGACGATGTCAAGTCGAATAGCGGTTAGTATTTCCAGCGTTTTTATAGTCGAACGCCCAAATTCCTTCGATGATTCCCTAACTTACTCAATCGAAATATTTTAAGGGCCAAGGGAAATGGGATTTGATTTGTAAAAATTGTGAGTATACTATGAAGTTACCGTTGATGTGAAATGATTGGAAATTTTTCAATAAAGTTTGCTGTTCTGAAAAGTTTAATATTTACATTTCGGTATGGATTGGGGATCTTCATGCTTATGATAATAATAATAGAGTTAGTTAAAACTGTAGGCAATAATATTGAAAATGTCCCAATGCAGTATGTTGGAAATAATTGTCTAAATGTCTAAATTAAAATGGACTCGCAAACTAACCGTTTTATGAATTTTATTATTATCGAACGGTGAATAACGGCACAAGTTCCCGACTTACCGACGTACTTTAGTGTTGGAGGTTGCTTAAACAGTTCAATGTAAATATTCCTGTCGAATTGTAACAACGGTCTGAATAAAGCTGTCAAATAATTCAAGCATAGGGTATTTCTGAAAAAGACTGTGGAGGTGCATCCAGAGAAGATCATTTCTAACATCTCTAAAACGCAAGTACTTGGTTTGGAAACCTATGATAAATAAAACTCTGTGAATTTTCTTTAATCATAAGTATACAGTGTGTTTATTAAACATTCGGCAAAAATTCAAAGGGTTATTCCTTGGACTATTGAGAATATTTTGTCCTTTGATGATTTTTTGAAAAGCCGCTTTGTTTCGAAGATACAGGGCGAGAAAAATTTTCGACAAAACCAATTTTGATATTTTTCAAATTATTAGTGTAGCCGAAATAAAAGTATGGCGTACTACACTGAGCTTACCGAGAACAAAAATTTAAAAAAATGCGTTGTCTTTTAACAACATTCGGATTACTAAGAACGGCTGTTTTATCTACTAACAGCTGGCAAGTGCAGACATTGAAAAGAAAATCAGTTTAAACGTGGATTTCATTTGAATACGTCTCGTGATGGATCATTTGTTATGTGTCGAATTTGTTGAGACTGATTGACGTTTGGCTGTTTGACGTGTATTTTCTGTTTTTAATACTCAAACTTTTGTTAGTGAAGTCCTCTATTATGAATCGCTATACGAATGCCGAGATGACTGACATGTATTTCATTTATGGACTTGCTGATGGCAATTCAATACAGCTAGGCGGTTGTACATTGACCGATTTCCTGACCGTAATGTTCCTGATAGAAAAACCTTTCAAAGAATTCATCAACGTCTTCATGAAACAGGCACATTGAAACGAAGTGGAGGACCAGGAAGGCCAATGATAGTAAGAACGGTAGAAGTAGAAGAGAATGTGCTGGACATGATAGAGGAAGATCCAGATACTTCTAATTGCAAATACTTTGAATGTAAGTAATGGGACTGTTTGGAAAATTCTTAGGGACTATTTGTTGTACCCATACCACATACAACGTGTTCAGACACTTCCTCCTGTTGATTTTCCTCCACGTATTGCATTCTGTCAATGGCTTTCGCACACATTGGTTCAAATCCCTCAACTACTGACGCTGATTCTTTTTACCGATGAAGCGAATTTCTCAAAAAAATAATAAGGAATTTTCACAATAACCATGTGTGGGCTGAAGAAAATCCACATGAGGTACTTGGAGATCGTTTTCAACATAAGTTCTCGTTGAACGTTTGGGTTGGAATTGTGGGTGACTGGTTAATTAGACCGGTATTTCTACTAGGAAGACTTACGGCGAGGTGTATCGCAACTTTTTGGAACAGACTCTACCTGAGTTTCTGGAGGATATACCATTGGCAACAAGAAATGCAATGTGGTTTATGCACAATGGTGCACCAGCGCATTTTAGTGTGATTGCTCGTGAGTTTTTAACAGTAACATACGGAGATCGCTGGATTGGTCGAGGTGGACCTCACTTATGCTGCTCGATCCCCGGCTTAAACCCCCTGGATTATTTCCTATGGGGCCATCTAAAGTCATTAGTTTATTCTACTCCAGTGGAAAATGTGGAAGATTTAAGAAATCGGATAATTGCTGGGTATAACTCAACAAGAAACGACCCTGGTGTTTTTGAAAGAGTTCGGCAGTCAATGAGGAGAAGATGGGATTCTTGCATCGTAGCTGGAGCTAGTCATTTTCAACAGTTCTTGTAGATTAAGAAACTTTACATGTGTTTTTTGGTAATAAAATGTTGTTACAGTCGAAATTTTTTTTCGCCCTGTATCTTCGAAACAAAGCGGCTTTTCAAAAATCGTAAGAGGACAAATATTCTTAGAATAGTCCAGGGAATAACCCCTTGAAATTTTGCCGAATGTTTAATAAACACCCTGTATATGCCTCATAAATATTTAATGCTTTTTTTCAATGCCTGATATAAAGGAATATCAAAAGTAACAATTGCATTTACCTTGTTTTTTACCGATTTCATAGAACGTTTTTAAACTAAGAATTGTAACCAAAATTACATGTTTGGGGCATGCAAAGGCTCTTATTGTCTCGACGTACAAATCATATATTTTATAACTAAATCTTCTTAAACGACGCTGTGAATACACAGTACCATACTGATCTAAGCACTTTTGCACCTATATTATTATTTTATAGTTTTTAAATTTCATATTAGTCATATTTTACAATTACAATGTTTTAGTCATATAATGATAGATATAAATATGTAGGTATGTATATGTATAATAAATAAAATGTCTAATCTTTTAGACTAATAATTACGTTGGAAATTTATATAAGGCGATTCACATATCAATACATTCAGTTTGGAAGATCCAAAACGATTAAAGGTGAGTTTCCTATCGGGAATTTTTGGTGTGTATGAGTAAACTTGTCAGTTAGTTATGCACGGTGAGTACTTGAGTATTACGGTTATGTCCGAAATCGTTTTATCATGTTTGTTGTATAGGCGTTATTATCCTTCTTCATACGCGTTTTGCATTCATCTTTGGATATGTCTCTTCTAGATCTTTTTTCCATCTTCGCCTGTTAGTTGCTATTTGAATACCATTTAAACCAGCTGATATTTGATTGAAACCATCCACCCATCTCATTGGTGGACGTCCCCTGGCTTTTCTAAATGTGCACGGTCTCCATGTCAATATAGTCCACCATGTGGTGTGGTTCTTAAGATGTTTAAGTTTCTTTTTGTCATGGTCCAGTTTTCCGCTCCATCTTAGATACGTTGGACTTTAGATGAAACGAGATGTTTTTATTTTTATTTTATTTATTATTTTATTTTTTTATTTTTATTCATATACAGCTACGTTTTTCGAAAGCTGTCCATGAGTACGGCGATCGTCTTTCTTTTTCGTCGTGTGATTTTCTCTATTGAGCATTATTTCTTGTCACAGGTATATATTCTTTTCAACCTCTTCTATTGTTTTTGCCTTCTGTTACTACGATATTTTATTCTTTTACCGTCAGTTTGGTTTTTGTTAGGCTCATTTCCAGTCCGACCTTCATTGACTTCATTTAGCTCCATCAAATTTCCTGAAGCTATTGTTGGTTTGTTACTATACGAACTATATCATCCGCGTATCGCAAGTTCAGAAATCTTCCGTTTACATTAATTCCTCTTTCTGACTAGTTTAGTGTTTTGAATATATCTTCCATTACATGTCTGCATAGTTTGGGGAATATACTATCGCCTTGTCTTATTCCTCTTTTTAAATGCACTGCGTTGATGCTTTTATGAAGATGATATGCTGCTGTTGCTTTATCTACTATTTCTTATAATTTCTGGCTATATCTGCCGGCTATCCTACAATTTTGCAATGCTCGTTGTATGGAGTATGTTTCAACCGTATCGAAAGCCTTTTGGTAGTCGGTGAACTCGATAAATATATACGAATATTGTATTCATTGTATTTTTCAATTAATATTTTCATAGTAAGTGTTCTGCCCTGTAGTATCCTTTCCTAAAACCCGCATGCTCTTCAGGTTAATGGTCATCCAACTTCTTTGTTATTCGTCTGGGTATTATTTTTGTTAATAACTGGTATACGAGGTATGTCTAAAAACGAATCAGACTGAGGTGTTGGGATGAAAACTGGCAATACTGTAGTGACGACTCCGTCAGTAAGCGAATCGTTCCTTGCTACTTGATGTTGAGTGCAAGTCTCAACTCGGCAGCAACTTTTTTAAGTGTGAGTAATATTGTCGTCGGCTAACGAGAACGCATGATCGAGGAATGCAGTTCCACGGCGTTATTCCGAGAACATTCGGCTACTTGATATGGAAATCCCAGAGTTACTATTCTGCATAAAAAGATAAGCTGTATATCGAAGCTAGGGAATGAATCAGGCTGTATTAAATGCTTTCAAAGCAGGTATTAGACTGCTTACTAATATCTATTCTTCTAAGAAGTGAAATCCACTTACTCCAGCCCCCTCATACACTATCATTAGCCGACGACAATAGTAACGCGTCACAAAAATTGTAGAACGAAATCTCGAACAGCATTACGCGATTAAATTTTGCGTAAAATTGAACGATAACGCAACAGAAACTTACGAAAAACTTACGAACGTCGTCCTGGAAGACTTCGCATCTTAAAAATTGATGAAAATGTCACCAAACCGGGGGCCCTCACGGTTAGAATAGACGCTAGTGAATGGAATTTGAATTAACAAACAAATCATTTTCACTGTGGAATTGGGCATGCGGAAAATTTGTGCAAAGCTGGTTTAAAAAACAGTCACCAGCGAACAAAAGGAAAACCGATGGAATGAGTGGCTTGACCTTCTTGAGTCCATGTGATATTCTTTTCTGCAAGCTCAAATTCCACTTGAAAGATCACCATTTTGGAAGGGTAGACAACATCCAAGTCGTGACGAACCAGCTGAAGGCACTTTCTGTTGAAGATTTTCAGTACTGCAGTAGAAGTGGAAGCAACATCTCCGGTGGTGTGTGGCTTCCTAGGGAAAGTACTTTGAGGGAGATAATGTTGTTTTGTAGTTCAATTGTTAATAATAACAAATTATAATACCAATCGCATGTCTTTTTAGACACACCTTGTAGTGCGATAAAACACTAATTGGATGGTAGTTGTCAAGTTTTCTTTTGTCTTCTTTTTTTCTATGTATTAGGATTACTTTGGCATTGTCCCAATTACTTGAGATTTTACCTTGTTGAAAGCAATTGTTTAGTAATGGCGATATTATTTGAATTATTTTACCTCTTCCTTCGACACTATCATGTCTGTGGATATGTCACCTTCTCCTGGGGGTCTTGTTTTTCTTCTTCATGTCCCGTAGTTTTTTCTTCGTTTATTTGTGGCTATCTGATCCGAGACGTCTTATTATTTGTCTTCTAGGAATGTGTTAATATGCTCTTATCAAAAATTCATACATGGCATCACAGACATTTTGCAGCAGTTTCCAAACTGAACTGTAAAGATACGCAAAACAAAATGTAATCGCGTGGAAAAAATATTTGAAAATCTTTAACATGTCTTCCTTTTCGGAATTTTGTAATCGCGAATAAAGTTTTTAAACGGTAACATTCTATTCTTAAGAACCACAATTTAATTTTAAATTTATCAAATTGGGATCGTCATTTTTTATTAAACAAGTCTGTTGCTTAGAATTTTCGAAAATTTATATTATTTTATTTATATATAAACATTTTAGAATATTTGGCTAGTAATCAAATAGAAGGGCATCCTCAGTGCTCTGCGCGTATAAAGTTTGAACAAAATCATGGTTATCGTTAGTATTCAAAAGATACATTTTTGGACAAAACTCGATATCTTGATAGTAAGGGGTTTTCTCAGAGCTTTGCATACGTGAACCGCCGTTCAATCCTATATATTATTGTTTTCGTAGTTTGGAAATTAATTTATAATATCATTGCTATTAAATACAAAACTTTGCTTAACAGTATGAAAGTACAAAAAGTATCCAACTTGCGTTGTGAGTTAGCATTTAATGTACTGTTTCCCGGTCAAATTACGATCTACCTTTTAATTTCAAATCTAATTCAGAAACTAAGAGCGTAGGTAAATAAAAATTAATACAGCCCATGGCATCATCTTCCCATACTTTCCAACCTTTCAAACCTGTTTGGAACCATTTCTATGAAGAACAAGATTTGTAGTAGTGCTACTGGTATATCTAAAACTAAATATTGTAGAAACGTATCAAATTATTAAGGAATATAACATAACGCTATTGTTTCCTGCAACATTTTAACGATGGGTGGCCCTATTTTTGTGAAGCTTATTCCGACGCCTATTTTTCAGGCGATACTTTTGAGACTCTATTTTTGTGGTGCTATCTGGCCCCCAATCCATATGTATTGCCGTAGGTTAAGGGATCAGCAATTCTATTATTGGATTTTTGCACTTCCGGTGTGACATACGGTACACTATATTTTATTAAAATTACCAGCGCGACAAAGAATAAAAAAGCCGTAGGATCTTCTTCCAGATACAAATGCGGAAGGGGAGCTCTTCGTTTCTTTTCAAGCTCACCGGTTCCGATTTATTGATTTGATAGTAAATGTGATTTATCAAGCGATAAAAATTGCGTTACACGCTTCGATAGACAATACGAATCACATTGCCACGGCAACAACTTTTCTCCTTTTATTTTCGGTTTTTCCTTTGACGCACAATACTTGCCTTGTTATCGCCAAACACTTTCACCGTGAAAAGTATAGCCATTTTAATTTTTAAACATTCCAGACAAAAAAAGCTTTCTTTTCGTAATTTGCGTTAAGAACGCTTGATTCTACTGCAATTAAGTGCTCGGAAGAAAATTATGCCGGCGCGAAAATCTGAAAAGGTTACACGACGTCGCTTTGTTGTTTGTCATCACCCTTTTTAGTAATTAAGTATCAGAAAGGTGTGCAGGGTCGTGCTAAACTCGAAGAACTTTTCTCTGAAAAGTCTCTTCGAAGTGCACCCCTGCTACTTGAAATACCTCGGGGAATGCAGCGCCCTCGAAATTTTAATTTCCATTTCAAAGAGCGTCGCTGCCGCCTGCTCCGGAGTACTAAATATGTATTTGGCATTTTCCCCGTTTTTTCACGAGGGGTTGGTTCCACTTGCGAGGGTTTAATTTGTTCGCGTTCTTAAAGAATTTTTAATGCTGCCTTAGTGGTTGCTTTTAGGATTAATAAAATTCATTTGGTCTGTTGCCAGGTGGTTTTTGTTTGAACTCTTTTTCTTCTTCATCAAATTCGACACATGAAAGCATAGAGTTTTTGGCAACTGTAAAATTGGAAGTTTATGCATTTTATAGGAATTGCAAAAATAGGAAATTGATTAGATGATTAAGTAATTGATAATAATTCTTTTTTAATTATGTAGCTTTATTGATAGCATTGTTACTCTGGGTAATTAAGTAAATGTGCTTGTGCAAAATACTTAGAAAGTTTTGTATAATCCCATACAGTCACCAAGATGTTTGTGGTGTACCATTAGTTTAAGTGTATGAAAGCCTAGGAGTTTAAGTGCTGAAGCAAATAGAATAAATACAGAGTAGGCAAGAGCCAAGGAATTGTAAGCAGTTGTTGGTATTAATCGTGAGGAGTTATATTTATTTCTAAATTGTTGTTTTTTTACGATTTAATTGTTATTCGATCCTAAAACCAAGTCAAGTATTGTACGAAGGAGAATCGGTTAAAAAATAAATATTTTGAAGTTAGAAAGCAAATTGTACTAATAATGCTTCAGTCTAGTTCTCTTTTCTTGCTATATAATTAATTCATCGGTCAATAAGTGGTTGAATACAGCCAGGTTAAATTTACCAATTTTAAGACTTTCATCTTCTGAAGAATTATCGCCACCAAGATCTTGTTTAAGTGGCCGAAATAGATAAAAGTTACTTTGGGCTAAATCTTATGTAATTATTTTAATATTTCGACACAATAAAGTTTGGCTGTATTATTTTAAATGGAAACACTCTGCCGTAAACGTCTTTTTATTGGAATTTTTCACTTCGAAATACAATTCTATGTAATTCGCTTAAATTCCTTAAAGTTCCTTTAGTCTCAAACTATTTCTTCAGACAAATAACTTAAAATTCAGTAATTTCATATGCCATTTATAAAGCTTCACAGATATCCAGGGGTGGATGGGCCATGTGGGGAAATGGGAAAATTCCCGGTGGGCCTTCCACATATGGGCCGGTCACAGGCCGATGTTGGTAGCAGTACGATTTAGTCTTATGAATTTATAAACAAAAAAAATATAACAGCGCACGGCGCACGCTAATAGCTAATTCTAATAAGTACACTGTTCAATCAATTTTAGTATAATATAAATACCGTTGCATATTTTTACGCATTTTTCAAATTACTGGACCATTATCCCGGTATTTGCAAACTAAGGGGATTGACTTATTAAAATGCAATGAGCTAGTGAAATCAGCCTTAACACAATTAGAAAATATTCAAAGGGACTTTGAGAGTTTAAGAAAAACCGCAGACAATTTTATTGCTTGGGCAAATGAACACCCAACAATTGTTTAGTTATTGAAAAATTTTTACCTGAACAAAGAAATAGATTAGTGAAACGAATGCCTGGTGAAAGCACAAAAGACGAAAAAGCGGTTCAGGCTCTTGACCGATTTAGAATACCTAATCATAGCTTGGAGAATCTTTCACAATGAATATTATTATTTAATGAATTAGCTAGTCCAGAAAGATTAAGGGAAGAAATCACTAGCTACGCAAACAACTGGGAAGGTGTAAAGAAAACTTTGGACGAGTGTTATTTATATATATCTCATAACAACGATGACGATAAAGACCTTGAAACTGAACTGACTGAAACTCTTTGCAAGACATTGGGTAGTTTGCTGTTATAAACTTATTATACGGTACAATTTATATCAGGAGGCATATCCTGTACTTGCTACAGCCT
>JABXWE010009025.1:0-28965 GCA_014611495.1 Limonius californicus | reverse complement strand
AGGGCTTAAATGTTCTCCTTTAACGAAATCAAGTTCTATAGTATCTAAAGAAATTCCTAAAGCATCTGCTGTAATCAGTACAGACCCGACACCGGGGCTTCCATACAAAATATACAATTTTGGTGCCATGGTTCAGAAATTTGCAGAACAACAGCAAGTATGTGTACCTTCGTCATATATTCGTGAAAAGGTTGTGTAATGGGGAACTATTTACTTTTGTTAGGTTGCGATAACATAGTACTTACTGTTTCTAATATTTCACATTGAGTTTATCATTTGGTCATAATTGGAGTGCTATATAGTTGAATAGTCGCAAATTAATGTTTTTTTTTCACCGTCCGATAACATGTACTGTAATGTGACGCAACGTATATTTTTACGAAACGTTAAGCCTTGGCGTAGAAGAAAACAGCCCTAGGAATCCTATAGCACCGTAGCAATCCAACCATCGGAGAAAATCATTTTTCCAGCATAGAATGTATGCATGTATCATACTATTTGTAAAATATAGTTAAATATTGGTTCAGCGATATCAGAAAGCAAATAAGTCAGCTGTGTACATTTTTTCGTTATCCAAATATTATCATATAACGTAGAGAGATTGAAATCGAAAATTTGTATCAAGGTCTGGTTGAGCATTGCTATTGCCTAGTTGCACTTTACTTCGTATTTAGGTAAAATATATCGACTTTAAAAACATCTTTTTCAAATGGAATACTGATTACTAAAGCTGGGCATATATGCTGTAAAGATAAGGCATATATGCACTAAAAAACATGCTGCAAAAAACTGCCAATATGTGCACGAAATATGCAGTAACCTACTGCTATATGCAATAATATATGCTCCAAAAAAATAATATGCACGACATATATGCAGTGTTTACATAAGTATTTCGGTACAAACTAACATGCTAAATAAATCATTAAACAACATTGGTTAAAGTCATATAATAATATTATACAATAAATAACTCAATAAAAAAAAGAAATAAAATATTACAATGTATTACAGTAAATTATCATATGCTTTTCAATAGTATCCACCAGCAACGAATGCCTTTTATCCTCCAACAAATTATTATACGCTGAAAATGATCTCTCTACATCGCAAGAAGTTAGGGGCCAATATTTAAATAAATGTGATAATTCTGAATAAACCTTATCCTCATTAAATTTATCCAAGGTTCCCGCTTCTCCATTTAATACGCTGTTAATAAATTTTAACACTTCCAGGCCCTTATTTTTAGTCAACAGTACATTGATTTTTGAGCTAATTTTATTCCCTACTTCATTTTTATTTTTTTGAAATCGTTCTGAAATTTTTCTACAATGCTTATGGATTCGGAAAGGTACAAATTCTGAGTTTCACGTTTTTTAATAATAGTATATAATAATAATAAACATAATTTAGTTGCACAGTTATTTTCTCGTTATTAAAAATTTGTTGGCAATCCACAATTGATTGGGCACCTTCAGGGTCAAAGGTATTCACGACATTTTTAATATCCGCGTAATTTTTAGCCTAGAATAAAGCAGCTTCAATCCATGTTCCCCATCTTGTTAGAACAGGTTGGGCAGGTAGCGGGACATCCGATAGCATTTCGTTATAAATCTGAATCCTAGTTGGCGCTTTCAAAAATACCTTTTTGGTGATAGAAATTAATTCATTTATTAATGGAAATTCTATTCTGATAGCTTCAGCCACTCTGTTTATTCCGTGGGCTTAACATGTCGCATGAATGAGGTGCGGAAAAAAAATTTTCAAATTTTGTCCGGCTTTCACCATGTATGCTGCTCCATCAGTAACCATATACAAAATTTTTTCAGAAGGTATTTTATTTGGTAAAAATAAAAATGAAAGAGTTTCGTTTATAAATTTTGTTATTGTTAAATGATTTCTTTTACTTAATTCCTTCACGGTAAACAAATAACTGGGCGAAGGTTTGCAATCCAATATTCCGACTACGAAATTTGCAATGTATCTTCCACATGCATCAGTAGTTTCGTCTACGCTGAACCACATATAATTATTTACAACTTTTACTCTTATTTTGTTAATGTAGTGATCGTATAATTCTGGAATATATACTCTAGAAACGGTTCTCCTAGACACAATTCTCTTCTTGATAAATTTTTCAAAAAAGTTTCGGAATTCTGGGACTTCGAAGTTGTAGGAAGGAATATTACATTTTACCATCATGCTGCACAACTCTTTATTGAATGTAGTACAATTCTCGGTATGATTTACGCAATTCGTTAGTAACTGCTGACTAGGTCCTGCTTCGTTTGCTGGTAATTTATGCGGGCCCGTATTCATGTGCTGGTCAATTTGAAATTTCTTGGTCGCCAATACCTTTTTTAAATAAAAATGTTATTGGTAAATTCAAAATTCAAAGTATGATGTATTGCGCAACCGGAAAAAATATGCAAGATGGAAAAATTGTTTGGGTCGTCGCCCAAGACTCCGCCATCAAAGGGCGAAGAAAGTAATTGCAGTAATTTATATTACTCACCGTCACCCAGGACTCCAGGTCGCAACGGCGTACCGTTGACGCCAGGGACCCCTCCTGGGATGGATGTTGATCCAGGCCCGACCAGAACCGGAATCCCCGGTAGTACAGTGGAAAGTACACCCGAAGTACTTCCGCTAGAAGATGCCCCGACGAACGCCATGTCTTCACAGGATCCAGTCCGGCGTGGCGTGGAGCTTGGTAGCCGGTCCCCGTCACGAGGAGGAACCGTACCTCCAATCCCGGTGACGGCAGCCCGGCATCGTCGTCGACATCGCCCCAGGCGTAGACCCCGCACGAAGGTGTTCCTTGGACCTGGAACCTTTGTCCGGATGCGCACCGATAAGATCTCTGGTTTGGATATTCAAGCATTATCCCAGTTAGTCACCAGTACCGTTCCCAGCAGAGCAGCGCCAATCACTCCGGAAGCCTGCTAAAAATTGTAATTGCTTTACCAGATGTTGTGTTTTAAAATTTTCCAGAATCCACCAGTTCATTACCTTTCCATTTCACCCGAAGGAAGGAGGTGATGTAACGGGGTGAAAATGCGGAGGGTGAATTAAATTGCTGAGTAATTAGCAATCTCAAAAACTCCACATTTTGGCGTTCAGAAGATAAGAAGGCTGAACAACAAACATCTGTCACCGTAGTCATCCGAGAATTCGCCAGAAGCAAACGTTCCTTTCCCGTTGGAGTAGGAATACGAGCATGTCCGACTACCCGAATTAACCAGTATAAAACCCAAGCGCGATCAATTTAAAATCACTTTTTGACTCTTATTTCCTGGCTCTTGAATTTATTCAAAAGTCAGAAATACCAGTCGTGCTTTTTCCTTTAAGAATTGTTCTTAAAAGATCCCAGTTAAATATTCCGATCCTGTAAAAATTGACCAAGTGAATACCGTCCAGTTTAATTAAATCCGTACCCTACCTGCGAGTGGATTAATTTTTCCAGTGTTCGCCGGTGTTGTATTAACCGTTAAACAATTTTTATATTTCCAGAGTGAAAGTCCGACGCCGGGGAAATCTGATCCTCGACCGCAGCAGTCGCCGCGAAAGTTAATCGAGCCGACCGTCCGACAAAGAATCTATTGGATTCGCATTACATTTGCTTTGCAGTGAAGTTGGTAATTATTTATAGTTCAACCTGCTTGGCTATTTTAATATTGTTTATACCCGACCGACCGATTTCCGTGTTGTAGACCTTTATATCGCTGGAAGGGGGAGTGTTTGAACTTTTCCACGGCGATAAAAAGCTCTGCCAATAAATTATTATAGCGTTTCGAATCAGTGTTTAATTGGTGCCGTAGAAACGTTGTAATCTTTTCTTTTACCAGTTGAACCCCCTGTATAAAGTTTGCCGTGAGCGTGGCGAAATTGTCACGATCCGTCAAATTTTAATTTTGAGTACCCTGTATACTTGGACGAACCGGAGTAGTTTCGGACACCCAGAACGATACACAGCCTTTAGACACAGAGAAACTTTTTGTGCAAGACTGAGTGAGAGATTTGTCCCGTATTTTATTTACGTAACGACCAGAGAAACTTTTGGCCGGCGAAATAAGATTTGCTTAACACTGTACCCGATAATTTCCCACTGTTAAATTCAGAGTCCTGTCCGATTAAGATTTATTAGAAAGCGAAGCCAGGTTGAACAAAATTTCGAACCAAATACACTGTAACAAACGCGTAGTTTGAATTTTGCAATTCCATAAAAGCTAGCATAAATTAATTCCTGTTTGAAATCATTAGTTAACGTAAAATTTATAGTAATACCTACCGATTGTTTATGTTAAACTGCCAAGGTTGAAGGAACCCAGAGAAACTCGACTCGAAGCGATCACTGGAGATTTTCGTTATAAAATTCATGATATTTTTCCGTAAAGTAGGCATACACTGCGAGAATCTTAGTCACAATCACAAACCGGAATTATTTACCAGAAAACTTGCACATTCGAGAATACACAATAAGATATAATCGTGTATTTTTCTGTCACTTTAATTAGAGCAGCTGTGGCAGCCATTTTGCCACCGACGAACAACCAGGCGCGAGTTCACGGACGGCAGCCAATCAGCATCCGATTCGGAAAGAGTAGCGACAACGTCCCCGAGGCGATTGAAGCTACCAGCGAGAAGCACAGGGCCGTACCCAGAATTTGTCGCAGACTTACTCAATTAAGAATTGAATTATATTTATGTACAAACAGATTATATTTATTTTACACATTTCTTAATAAACCTATTGTTATTTACAAGCTGTTATTACTGATCCCTGGACATCTCAAGAGCTTACCCGAGCAATATAAGCAATATAACGAGTGGCCCAATAAGCAAAAGGGTGCACCGTTACAATACGAGGTAAACTAGTGTTTCCGATCATGAGTTTTGGTTCGTCAAGCCCTACCACTTTCTTTCTAGATGGTAGAGCTGGATATTTTGATTGCTATTCATCTTCAAAAAAGCATAGATGATAGTTTTCAACCTTATCTGTGCATTCTTGAGCATTTTGACAGCTTCATACAAAAATGTAAATTCGTGAATTTAATAATTTTATTATGAGAAAAATATATTTGTAATAATGTCGTCATGTGTGTAAGGAAGCTTTGTGTTAATTTTGATTAACATTAAAGTTGTGTTCAATAATTTATTTATAATTTGATGTAAAATTATTTGTTAGTTTCCAAATGCTTTATTGCCTTGTAAAATATCAAAATCTTTGAAAAATTGTAAGGAATCTTTCAGTGTTCCGTTTTTGCGTAAATTTAGTGATAAGAAAGTCATTGTATTTTATAGATATTTGTAATTAATTTGGTCCATTTAATGCATCATTTTGATTCGAGATGCCCTTCGGGGTTTCTAAACACAATGTGATGGTGTTGACTGGTTGCCGGGCAACCCTCTTAAAAACGATGGGTTTTTGTCAGAAAAACAATTTAGTTGCATAAAACCACCGAGCCGAGAACACGCTAATTTGTAACTCCGCAAAATTTGTAATTTGTGTAAATAATTTAGTGATTTGAATTAAAAATAAATGTGTTTATGTCAATCTACGGATTTAAAGTGATTTCTTCCACCTATGTACGAGGAATTGTAAAACTCTTCGAAAAATTCCAATATTCGAGGAGTCGAAAGTGGCGTGGGTCGATCGTCATTTGTTTATAAAATCCCTGGTTGTTTATGGGCTGATTTTTGGAAAGTTTGGTATAAAACGTCAATGTCGATTGTAAACACATTATAATATTAATTAAACATAAAAAAGAAATAAAAAGGAAGTGCTGCGAAATATTAAAATGCAAAAATAAATTACAAGTAACTACAATAAAGAATTTTATCGTGAAGTAATTGGAGGTTAGAATAGTACATTTACCCATACGAATTTAATATTCAATAAATGGTGTATCCTTATGGGAAAGTTGTATAAAGAGCTAAATCTACTTACGTGTTGCTGAGATTTGGATGGTATAAACAAAACAATTAACTACGACTGCACCGGATTGGAACAATAGAAGTTTGGACGACATGTTTGCTGCTGCGTTGATGTGAAGTTTGTCACGTGTTTAAAGAACTGTATGCGCCAATGCTGCCAGATTTGAGAATTCCGGCTAAAAGTGCATTACACTACATGTTTTTAACAAAGGTAAAATATAAACAATTTGAAAGATTAATAAAATTATAATTGTTGTTTTATTATGTTAATATTGAATTATAAACTTGAAGTGTACTGTGTGTTACGGAAGGGAAAGCAGGGATAATTTGAAATTAATTTTTTTAAAATCTGATAGTCATCTTGAATTTCCCTATGTTTTCTTTGTGTGTGTGTACTTGCTTTGCTTACCAGCTACACCAGTTCATATTATACGATCAATTATAACAGTGACCCTGATATCTGCAATAAGGTTTTTATAATACTTACTGAATTCGTGTTGGTTAATCAATTTATGAATTTGTTTATCGTTGATATTCATCTAGAGGAGGATATCTTGATTCAGATTTTGATATCGTTTTATGGCGCCCAATATATAAGGTTTAACCAGTCATTGTACTTTATTTGCACAACGTACACAATAATTTGCCTGTCGAAAAGCATTAATGTATTTAGTCCCATCAACGAAAAGGAACGCCGCATAGTTTATTTGACAGCGCAACGTCGGGGAACACAGCAATATATACACTTCGTTTCATATGAAATGCACCACCCATTAAAAATAAAGCTGCGGTTTTGAAACTTTGCTAAAATAATGTTTCATTATTGCGTATGAAATGATCAGGTTACCATAAAAAAAAGATTAACAATTATAAGAAAACAATAACAACAATGAAAACAAAATTAATAATTTGCAATCTCGCCATGAACAACAATGCAAGCATTTACTCGTCGTGGCATGCTTTCTATCAAGCGGTCTATGTTCTCCTGGGGTATCTCGATCCATACAACCTCAAGTTGGTGTCTCAGATCGTTTAGTCCGGTGATCGCGCAGGGCAGGGCAACATTTGCAATTGTGCTTGTTGGAGGTGCGTTCTGGTAATGTCTACAGTGTGTGGACGTGCGTTATCTTGTTGGAAAATACCGTTTGGCAACTTCTGCATGAATGGTACTAACACCTGTTCCAGGACATTATGAATATAGCGATGAGCATTTAAAGTGCCTGGGACGAATACAAGAGGTGATCTTCTACCGAAACAAATCGCACCCCAAACCATAACTCCAAGTGTTAAAGCTGTATGGCGTCTTTCAGCAAACTCTAGATTTCATCTTTCTCCTCGATATCGATGTACCTTCCTACGTCATTTACCCACAAACAAAATCTTGATTCGTCACTGAAGACAATGTCGTTCCATTGCTGATTCCAATGCTGCCGCTCTTGACACCAAGCAAGCCTAACAGCCTTGTGATGTGCAGTTAAAGGGAATCGTTGGAATGGACGGTAGGATCGAAGTCCAAAAGAAGGGATTCTTCTGTAAATTGTTGCCGTTGACACGCGACGGTGAAGATCTTGCATCCAGTCTACAGTAACAAACCTTGTTGTTTGAAAGCGGTCTCGTGTAGCCATTCTTCGAAGAAGTCGATCTTCACATCGCTGCTATGTGGAGGTCTACCAGATGGACGATGTCGCTGAATGCCTTCTTCTGAGCAAGCAGACTATATTCGTGCAACTATAGTGTGGTCCCGATTTACCCTTCTACCAATTTCACGAAAAGAAAGTCCAGCTTCTTTCATGCCGATAATTCGACCTCTATCAAAATTGGAAACGTTGTTAAAATTTCTACGTTGTCTTACTGGAGGCATTTTAAAACTTTAAATCTGTCACCAAATGTAACAACATCTCGAAACTACTAATTCATGTTTACTAGATATTGTTTTGTTTCTAAGCAACAAGTTGATGAGAGACAGTAGACGAACATCACAACCACTTGATTTTTTTAATGGAAATAGTGATCATTTCATACGCAATAGTAAATCATTATTTTAGCAACTTTTCAAAGGCGTAGCTTTATGAAACTGACCATATATATCGACGCAACCGATATTTGGATTACCAGCCGAAACAAAAGTAATTCGGAAAGTTCTTATCATTGGAATGTCGGAGATGTATCCATAATCGAATAGTTCGAATGATGTCATTCTAGATACTCCCATCATTAATTTTACCTAATCACCAAAACTAACGTAATTTAAAGTTTCGAAGCCTGTTATGACTTGTTAACAACTGAAAGAAACTTATTTTCCGGAAACACTTTATGACAATCAATGTGGCTAATTGAATACATGTCGGAGAATTTTATTCGAATAATGTACGAACTGACAATCAAAATTTTAGTCTCATAAAAGAATAACGGCTACATTTCTATGGATAGGAGAATTTGGCTTGCATGGGAATTGGCGGAGGTATACGGTGAATAAAGTTCAGCAGAGTATTAACGCTTCTGGCTTCATTAAGTCAGGGCATTTACATCATAGCCCTGACCTGCCCAATTTGACATTTTTAAACATATCACGGGGAAGGCATTTGTCTTCTATTGACCAACGCAGTCATACTGTGGAAATATGTTTTGCAGCTTACAAAAAGATTTCTGTTCAACTATATTGGAAAAACAGCGGGATAGGTGTATTAGTGTAGTGTAGTGTATTAAGTTTAAATCTATTTTGTTGTATACCTACATGGACTACATTAACATTTACCTTCCTAATTAAAATGATATTTAATTTTCCTGCTATTATTGTGATTTAATTATAATTTTCCCGTATATTGGTTGCACTAGATCGAAATAGTTTATGCTGCCACACGTTTAAAAACGAAGAACAATTTAAACCGTCTTTCAAACAGTGATAGACGGTTATAGCATTTGGAGAAATCCAGGAGTAACCGAAAGGATTTGTTCCTATC
Organism: Limonius californicus; assembly: GCA_014611495.1. Taxonomy (NCBI): domain Eukaryota; kingdom Metazoa; phylum Arthropoda; class Insecta; order Coleoptera; family Elateridae; genus Limonius; species Limonius californicus. The sequence goes on along the minus strand of JABXWE010009025.1, from coordinate 20,068 downwards.
GTAAAACCGCAGAACCGAATACAGAATTGAAAAGAAAATTCCACTTGAACTTCAAACAGAGATCGATGGTGTTAATACCAAGTCTTATTTCTACAATGACATTTTATTCGTCAGTTTGCCCTATGATTAGAATTTGACGAAAATTAATTTTTATCCACCCAAAGCCACTAAAACAGGGAAACTATAAAATAAAATATTTGTTTGAATTAATCACACTTTCTCAGAGAAGTAATTGCATTACTCTTTTAAATTCAAGGTTGTATGACATATATAATTATGACGGACGTGTATGTGAACGAAGTGATGATATTATTCTCGTGTGCAGGGTGTATTACGCAATAATTATTAATATTGTGGCTCAATAGAAATTGATTGGCCAGTGATTACTGCAAGTCCGGTATATGTGAAGATAATAGAGCGCAATTAATCCAGTTTTACTAACCAATAACCCGTAAGAGCTGACGAAGAACGAACAAGGTAGCAGTGCAATAAAATTATAACACATTAACAGCTAAAAAGAATAACACGTTTCAATAAAAACAGGTAAACGATATAAAGATTTAACCAGTAGTAGCGAAAAAGTGGATGACGTTCTAAAACAGAGCAAGAAGCTCTCCAAAAGAAAGACGATTAAGTCAAAATGGGAGAACTAAGAGTAAATGAAGAAGCTGAAGAGCTGATTTTATCAGCAGCTGTTGGAAAGGTGCGAATAATGGTTGGTGAAAAGAGGCTGACAAGTTGAAAGCAATACCCCTCTCTAGTAATACTACCGAAGAATAAGTGACATGGCAGAAGATATTCGAATACAAGTTGTTGAAAATATTAAGAAGTGCACGCACTTCTCATTACAGATGGACGAATCCATGGATGTATGTATAATATATAATGTATAACTGTGCCTAATTTATAGCAATTGTAAGATATTTTATTTTTTACTGTAGTTGAGGTCGATACCAAAGGAAAATGTGTATTCGACACTTTTATGCATTGATGTATGCACCGTTGGTGCCAATGCTGTGACAGGACATCGATCTGGTCTTATTGTCAGATTAAAAGAACTAACACAATAAATGCTAGATTGGTTACATTGTTTTTTATATCGAGAAGCTTTTGCATCAAAATCTTTACTTTTTGAAATGGATTTTGTTTTGAAAAATATGAGTAAAGTGGTAAAGTCCATCAAGGGAAAAGCATTGCAAACTCATATTTTACGATAAATTTGCGAACACATGGGTTTTCATACGCACATATTTTTTATTACACGGAAGTAAGATGGATGTCGTGTTACAAGCGGAACATCTGATGTACTTGCAAGGTGAGACACCAGAATATGAGAACATATATTCTAATTCCTTTTGGCTTCTCAGGATGGCTTCACTTGCTGATATTTTCGAACACTTAAACACTCTGAATAGCAGTTTTCAAGGTAATGTGATTAACATAATAACAGCCACGGACAAAATTAACGGATTTATAAAGATACTTGATTTCTGGCCAACTTCAGTTGCAAAAAAGAAGTTTGATTCAATCCAGTGCGTTCAGGAACTCATGGAAGACCTAGTTAAGGATCATAATATCATAAATTCTGAGCATGTGTTTACAGATATACAACTTCATTGACTATTTCCCAAAGTGGATACTGAATCCGTTTTTAGATAATTCCGTTGAACAAGCTGAAATTGCGACAAATATGAAAGAAAAACTTTTAATCATGTTCTGGAATGATGAAACTAGACTTATTTTTTCAGAGCGTCGCGTGGCACCATAATAATGCAAGAATATCTCAAGCTTGCGGGCATAGGTAAGATATAAAGTGTTTGGCCTCATTTGCTACATCATATTTGTGCGAATTAAGTTAGTCGTTTATGACTGCCATCAAAATAAAACTAAGAATTCGCCTCGAACTTGAAAATGATATAATTATTTGTGTATCGAATGCGGAGCCCAAATTTGAAGAGCTAGTTTCTGAAAAACAGACACATCGCATTAATATTTTTACTTTGCAACTTGTTTTTATGTTTATAGTTATTTATTTAAGTTTCTTGCATACTATTGGATCGTCTAGCAGCTATGTGTCATTACCGCAGCAATCTCCGTGGACGTAATATTTAATGATCACAGGATGTAGTTCTTGCTGAATTGAAATATTACAATAGTGGTCTTGTAGTTAAGGTATTTATGTTCTGTAATGATTTTATAATCGCTGACTTCAGAAACTGCTGGATGCATGATAATGATGATATTATTTACCGCAACTAATTTCTTTTTCTGACGGCATTACTAGTAAAAGCGTGGAGCTTAGCCACGGGCTCATCTAGTCTATTGTATCTGTAGATTAAAAATTTCAAAATATTTTTAACAAATTGCTGTTTTTCAATGCGCTCTCTTTTGGAGGAGTTATTTAATTTATACTTTTGATGCAGTACGGGCAACGTTAAGCGGTTGAAAACGGAAACTTCCTAACAGATGGAGTTGCTTAGTCAGACGTTGTGCTTATAGTCACATATCTATATACGAAAACATCTTGTGTTCTCAGTTCTAGATACGGCTACTGTTTGTCTGTTCGCCTGCCTCTTTGTATAGCTCCATCCAAGTTATAGCCTAAGAAAGACAATACCTTGTAAGACAGTTTGATAATATTCCGAGAAATTCGGAAAGTATTGTAAAACAGACACTTATGATAATATACTAAATTATATTTCTGTAAATTGTAGTATAATGTGGCAATTAATAATATTAGAAACTTAGAAAGTCATTTTAGGGCTTACATTGTTCATGGATATTATGTAAGAATTGTAATGTAAAATATGGGAATTTTCTTGTAGAACATATTCCACAAATTTTCATTACGACTTGTAGAGTTTCTTAACTAACTGAATCTAGTGTTGTGCTAACGTAGTATTTTTATCCAACAATTAAATGATACCTTTTAATCATTGCTTATTTAAAGCGCAGGAATTGACTGAAACATGAGCTTTTCAAGCAAAATCGGGTAGAGCATTTAGTAATAACGATTTTATTGGTGAGCTTCCACAAGCTCAGTCAGCAGTAACGATGTTGCATTAAAACATTAAGCTGCAATTTCAGCGATGTCGCTGGTATTGTTGATACGTAATTTACTGCACAACGTTAGTTATAAAACTACATTTCGAAATGCTATTTGTTGTACCTGTATTTGAAATCGGATTTTACTTATATTTGCCGAAAGTTATAAGCTTTGAATTATAACGGTTTCTATTTAGTGTTGATACTCATACATGTTTGATAGTGTTAGAGTCTGGATATATTTTACTGGCGCTTGTTTTAATTAATACTCGTAGAATGTTCCTGGAAATTTCACGTTAGTAATATACAGGGTGGCATAATAGTGCGATTATGTTCTCTAATGTCTTTATTATAGCAGCTTGGAGAAAACTTTGAACACAGAAGTTGTTTGATAGATTACAGTGCATAACTTAAAATTAACATTATTATTAACATTCTATATATTATCTCTTTTATGGATATGATATTTTTTTATCTTTACAACGGCATAAGATTTTAGGTATCTATCACTAATGGTTTTGGAAATAATTAATTTTTTCTTAAATTTTGAAAAAATGATGGTTTCTTTAATAGTTGCTTTCAAAAGAACGTAACATAATTTTTCAAAATTATGTTACAGTTGAGACGAAGCATTTTCAGATAGGTGCTATACTTTTTAGAATTTAAGTATCTTATACAGGATCTAATTCACAACCGCATTGAATCAAATTCATGTCCTAATACTTCATTTTTTAATGGACCACGCTGCATATTTTACATTTACATTTTCTAACTTGTCGTTCAATGGCCTTTAAACGTCTATGCGGTTTTATATGACTTGCGTTTTTCCTTTTGAACATATTTAGAAATTAAGAAAAAGCTATCAAAAAAAAAACAGGAAGACTTGTAATAAGATGTTATTTTATTTTGTTTAAAGCAAATATATTAATGGATAAAGGATATCATAAATTATTTTATTTAACTACAAATATTTATATGTTTTACCGCGCTTTTTAGAACAAAAACGAAATTGACAAAAAGACAACGAATCATCTGGCTTTCCTTAAAACAAATCCAAAAAACTGTAAACAAATTAGCATTTTTGTTGTGTTGTTGGCTGTATGGCTGAAAAGTCAGTTATTGAAGTGCGTGTAATATAAATTGTTTATACGATGAAATGGTTGATATGGTGTTTATATTGGGGGAGTGTGAAATGAATTGTTTATTAGCTTCCAGAGTTTATGCCGAACGTTTCCCAGACCGAAGACAACCCGGTGTTGTCTATCAAACAATTACGACAAATATTTCTAAATACAGGCAGGCGTACAACTAATGAAGACAACGAATTTGCTATAATATCGAACTGTAGCGACAGAGATATAAGCCATCGAACAGAAATAAGAGAGTATTCTGTGTGAAAAATATTGAAAAAGTGCAGGTACCATCCCTACCACATTCAACTTCATCAAGAACTGCTTTTTATGACAAAGCGATATTCCATAAACATCGGAATGTGAATCGTCACAACTTCCACTAATATTCAACGGATAATCTGTCATTTGTAAGAGGAATGGATAATCAACGTCGATGGTCTTTAAATGGTTGGGAAGGATATGTAGGTGAACATGTCATTCGTCCATACTTTTTTGAAGTGACAGCTGAATGGTCAAATGTATTTACAATTTTTAGAATACAGTTTCTGGGAATTAACAGAAAATATTCCGTAAAACGTTGTCAAGGCTATGATTAATTTTCGCCAGAGTCCTCCTAGCACTGAATTCAAATCCGGGATGCGGAGGTATTTAAACTCCTTTGAGCCAATCGAGCAGAACGTCGTCGTTCTGGTAACCGTCGTCGTCAGGTGGGAACAGGTGCGGTAGGGCATGACCCTGGGATCGGTCTTGCTTCTGAAACTTTAAAGGATGAACTACCGGTGTCAAAGCTTTGCTGAGCCTGAACCCATCCTCTCTGTTGATGTTATTGGATTGTTTCTCAATCTCAATTGCTTCTCGCATGATTCTTGGAAAGTAATGTGGAATTTTAGCAAGCACTGGAGCATTTTCAAAATCTATTTTGTGGTCAGTTGTGCAGGTGTGTTCGTTGCCGCCGATTTTGTGATGCCCTTATGTTTGCAATCTCGATGAAACCCCCAGTTTGCCTAATATAGTTCGTGCCACAGGAGCAGGGGATGTGGTAGATACCGGCTGATTTTAAGCTACAAGTATGATCTTCAGCTGATCGGAAACCCTTGCCTAGGATTTCTTTGAAGATTGTTTTTATATTAAGTCTTCTCAGTAATAGCACCTTTACTGTATGGTAAACAGGCTAACCTTTCCCGCGGTGCGTATTCCTCTTTGGCTCGGGAATTTTCATCTCTGTGGATAGCTCTCCGAATTCCTGCGGCTGTATAGCCGTAGCATAGCAATGGTATCAGTTATGTGTATGGTTATGGTATGTGTCTTCTATTCTTATGTTCACTATCTGACATACGGATAGCTATGGTAGTCAGAGTTTTAAGCACGGTGTTCTTCTGCATAGGGTGGTGATGTGAATTCTCATTTATGTACCTATCTGTGTGCGTCTTCTTCTTGTACACAGCGTCCATTGGGTTTTCTAGTGACCTACGAACGGAATACTTCCATTAGTCAACTTTCATGGTGAATTGGATGTTATTGTGAATTGAGAAAAAAATGCTAAAGCCGGGCAAAGATAACCAGACGGAATAATACAACGAAGGATCCGACTAGCATGGGCAGGATTCGGAAAGTTAACATTTGTGCTAAAAAATCCCAAGCTACCACAATATCAAAAAAGTCGGGTATTTAGCCAATGCATATTACCAGTACTCACGTATGGCTGTCAAACGTGGACACTTAACAAAGTTAACATAGTTAAAATTGCAAAAACACAGAGAACCATGGAAAGAGCTATGTTGGGAATCAGGTTGACAAACAAATGGATCAGAAGCAAAACAAAAGCCATAGATGTCGTAGAATATGTCACTACACTGAAATGGACCTTTGCGGGTCATAATGCACGACACAGAGATGGACGATGGAATAACCAAATTCAAAACTGGAGGGCGTGGATGGGACAGCGGACTAGAGGACGCCCACAGATGCGCTGGGGAGATGACTTGAAGGGAATAGGTGGATTGAACTAGAAATATGCCGCGCAAGATAGAACTCAATGGCGAGAGATGAGAGAGGCATATGTCCAAAGTTGGACGACAAATGGCTAACGAAGAAGAAGTGAATTGAGTTGTGGTGTTCTAGAAACTGGTTTGGGTTTTGGCGCCCGCGAGACCACACCACAAAGGGGTCATCCACATATCTGAAGTAGAATTTGTGTTTCAGGACCGTTGATGCTAGAGCTTTGATTTCTAAGTGCTCCATGAATATATTGGCGATTACCGGAGACAGAGGTGAACTCATGGCCGCTCCTTCGACCTGTTAATATAAGTTGCCATTCCAACTGAAAAAGGTGTTCTTCAAACAAATTTCCACTAATAGAACTATATCTTTCGGTAGTTTCTCCTTTAGTATCACGAGCAGATCATTTATGTGGACTTCGGTCAACAAAGAAATAATGTCAAAACTTACTAGAATGTCACTTTCGCACACACTTAACCCAAATAGGGCCGAAACCTTTTTTTTTTAATTTTGATGGTTTAATGGTCTTTTCGGGATAAGAGTTATTATATAAAGGGCTCTTGAATGTTTTTACTCAAAAAACTCTGATAGTTTATGTTAATTAGGGTGTTCTTTTAAAAGGACAGTGGACAAATACACTACCGTAGTTTCAATTTTTATTCAAGAACATACGTGATGACAAAACATTTAATTCTCGTGGTATTTAACAAAGCGGAATTTTGGATGTAATGCAACATTGCATTTCTGACAAATGAAATTACATTTTTTGTGGCAGATACTACAGCCTGTTTGTTTTTCTTGATATGTTAGGAAGTGGTCCAATCTGTCATATCTTGAATGTTCATGTAAATTCGAGAATTGTCGACTTGGGCCTCTTTTCGAAGTCTTTTTATCTGTTTCTAATATCGTAAGTGCTACTGATTGTCTAAAATGTAAATGATCTTTGTCACCGTTACACGCCCGGTAAAGTTGCCCCGCGTTATGTAAAGCCATATCTAGAGAATGGCAAATAAGCGGGAAGTACCATATTTTTCCTCTTATTGACGTTCTGTATAAACTAATATTTTGGTCGGCTCGATCAACCCCTCCCATATTTTCATTATATTTTTTTATGACGCTGGGCTGTGGTACAAGAATGTCTTTTTTTTTCTTTGAAAACCTTTTTACTGCTGCAGTTGGCAAAACTTTCGTGGCATTTGACGCAATAGTGACTATGTTATTATCGTACCATTTACTTACGACAATGCTGTTATCTTATTCTGAAAAATTCAAATGTACCTCTGTCCGCCTTTTTCATTGTCTTTGCTGTAGTCAAGAGACAGTCTTTACCTACACGATTTTCCCTAATGGTTCCAGTACCTTATAGACTCATATTTGTTAGCTCTTGTAACAATGCAATAAAAGTAAAAAAATTATCAAAGTATAAGTGAAATTGCATGCTAGGTATCTAATTTGTAAAACATTGGCAAATTGTAAGACAACACTAGCCCCAAGACCCCAATTCCTTATACTCTTCGGCAATATTTGTGGTGGAACCTTGATATGGTTCGAACCATTCTATATAGCCACTTGTTGTACCAACCCATAGTTTGTAACCCCATTTTATAGGTTTACCCCTAATAAATTGTTTTGTTCCGTGCCGACCAAAATATGGAACCATTGACTCGTTGACACTATGGTTTTCTACAAAGGAGAAAAATCAATAAATTTTGAATTTAGAGCGTCAATAAGAGGTCGAAGTTCGGCAAATTTATCATTTACGTTCAAATTGTTATTATCACAACAATGTATGTTTTGCATTATATATTTGAATCTATTTCAAGATATGGCTTCACAAATAATAGCGTTATTAGTGTCTTGGGATTTTTGTCAGTACATCGATCTCTTAGGGTGGCAACTATATCCGCTTACTAATAGTACCCCAAAAAAACATAAAATTTCATTGACAGAAATGACTCCATCGCGGTTATGAGAATCAGTATAAATGTTGCTATAATTTACGATATTTAAAATTTCATCGTCGAAAAACAGCAAAAACGCTTCTAACGGCGTGTATGTTGGTTTGTAAGTTTTTTTTGAGCCTTGTTGCTACGCTTTTTAGCAAAAGTCGCCAAAGGCAAATTATCGTCAGAATCCCATTCACTCACTTCTTCTATTTCTGGTGTCTGAACATCATTCCTTACTTGTACTTCCACTTCTGTGCGCAACTGACTTCCAGGTAAGTTGTTCAAATCGACGTTGTCTTCCTCCTCTAAGTCCTCATCCGTATTTTCATTATTAGCGTTGTCCGGGGGAAATATGTAAATATTGTCCGGTAATTCGCTATCTGATCTTTCTAGTTCCTCTAATAATTCATGAACCCTCAAAAGTTTTTTCAATAACATAACTATAATAAACATTTAATGTTAGGCGATTAGGCCACTGTCCTTTTAAAAGGACACGTACATATTTTCAATAAATCCTTGTAGACAAAAAGTGACAATAACCTTACATTCATACTTTTTAGATGTTCACATATATATAAACACAATTCGATCCTAATTTGCAACCAAAAATATAAACACCCCTAATTTTACTTACCTCCAATTATCCATGCTCACTGTCACAAATAAATAGCACGAAAAACGAGATGATATTCGACTTTATACAATCCAGACAGACAAATACTGTGTTATGAAGCAACACATGTCTATTCTCAAGGTAAAAAATGTACTGCCATCTCTGATTGGGCAGTGAAATTTTTTCAGTACGGAAATCTGTAATTTGGCTTTTAAAAGGGCAGTGGCCCTATTTGGGTTAAACTGTTGATTTTGTTGACACAATCCTACGAATCTCCTATGTAGGATTCTGTTCATATTAAGAATAGACAAAGGTAATGCTGCTGTTGTGATGAACCCTTCAGATTACAATGTAAAAATGGAGGCCTTATTATCCGTCACCACTTATAGAAAGCTATAACGCAATCCGCTTAACCCTCTCGTCTCGAAAGTTACAGCTGCGATCAGAAGCTCTAATACAATTTACACAACTGGGAAAAATCAGTTAGTACCCAGAAACTCAACAACTCCCCGGATCTACAGTTTGCCCAAAATACATGAAGATGGCTTTAGCAAGATACTTAGTTACCAAGCTCCGCACACTTACCGGCAACACACTATCTTACATAGAGAGAATTCTACATTACTTTCCAGGAATCATACGAGAAGCAATTGAAGCAACCCAATAACATCAACGGAGAGGATGGGTTCAGGCTCAGCAAAGCTTTGACACCGGTAGTTCATCCTTTAAAGTTTCAGAAGCAAGACCGATCCCACGGTCATGCTCTACCGCACCTGTTCCCGCCTGACAACGACGACCAACCAGAACGATGACGTTCTGCTCGATTGGCTCAAAGGAGTTTAAATACCTCCACATCCCGGATTTGAAATCAGTACTAGGAGGACTCTGAAGATGCGAGCTGCAATGTCCTGCGAAACGTTAGTTTGTTTGGGTTCACAAACAGTAATCCTGTTTTTGCTGAGTGTGACCTCCAATCGACGACGCGATCCAAGCCGAAAATTAATCGTAGCGTTGACAGTTCGAGAAATCGTCAAACCCTCAAACAATATATGTTAAAAACGTTCTAAACGCTGAATTTTCCAATGAATGGGTTGGGAGAGCAGGTTCAGTGGCTTGGCAGGCGAAGTCTCCCGACATGACGGAGGATTTGTAAAAGATTAAGTTTACAGAACGACGAGAGAAGATATACGATGTCGAATTCAACATGGGTTTGGAGCCATAACACCTGCAATGTTGAGAAGTGTGAACAATTCATTTATGCATCGATTAAATTTGTGTGTTCAAGAAAAAGGCCGACATATAAAACACTTACAATAATATTAAATGTGGTTCTTAATAGTTTGTTAAAAAAATATACATACGTTAATCAATAGGGCTGAGAAGTTGTATCCTGTCTTGTCTCACTGTTTGTTTGAAACAGTTGTCAGCAGTGTTTAGAAAAGCTACTATTTATTGTTACTGGTATTGTAACTATTTAATAAAGGAATATTTTGATGTTAATATACCATGTATTTGGTTATTTGCATATTACTGCTATTTTAAAACGAAAAAACGCAAGTTTTTTGACAGTTAGCAGTTGTTGTAACGAAAGCCTTATGATTCGCTGCGTTCTTGTTTTAAAAAGCGCAGTAAAACAGAGAAATATTTGTAGTTTAAAATGTTAGTAAATAACTCAATTTTTATAATATCCGGTATTCATTAATATATTTTTCAAACAAAATAAAGTTACATCTTATTACTAGCTTCTTTGGTTTTTTTTCTATTAGCGTTTTAGTGATTTATAAATATTTTCAAAACTAAAAATACAACTCATATAAAACTGCACATCCTTTAAGAATCATTGAACGACAAGCTCAAAAATGAAAAAATATACAGGGTGTTTTATTTAAAAATGAGATATTATTAGTTGAATTTTATTGAATGTGGTTGTAAATTAGGAACGTCTTATAGATGTTTGAATTCTAAAAACTACGGAACCTATCTAAAAATGCGTTCGTGTATACTACACAATAATTATGAATAATTATATACCGTTGTTTAGATACCAATTGCTAAAGAGAGACCGTTACATTTCAAAATACAAGAAAAAATTAATTATTACTGAATCGATTAGTTACATATTCCTAAAACCACATATCGTTGTAAAGATAAAAAATAAGACATCCAAAAATGTAATAATATATAGGCTGCTCCATTTAAAATAAAGAAGTTGTCCATTGTCTCGCTAAAACAGAACACCATGTATAGTCATCAATAATTTTAAGTAATGCATAGTAATTAAACAAACACTATAATATTAAAGTTTCCTCCAAGTTGCTACAATAGACATTAGGAAAGAAAATCGCACTATTATGTCACCCTGTAAAATACAGGTAGGAAAAATGGTGTTTTTGCTTAAACTTATATGATTTTTACCTGACAGAAAAGCGACTCGTTGCAAGTAATTTATCCATGATAGTTCGTGCAGAAATATTTAAATCCGGTTCATTTCCAGCTTAGATTATAAACTGGCGAAATATTTTGTAGACAGTATTCAAATATGCATATTACATTTGTAGCCGGGTGGCTTGGGATCAGCAACACAATTCCGTAATGTTAATGTGTTCTGTGACTTGCCTTCCGTTGGCAACTCGAGTTGAATGGTCCCATGGGGTTTGCAATAAGCAATGTTTAAGTAAAGCATCGTTGCACTCCATTAACGAAGCGCATCCCGTTTTCCTCTTCAGATTACATCTGCATTCGTTATAATATTTTACTTTAGTTACCTCTTAAGTATTGCAATATTTCACCTGGAAAGGTCGCCTTTGTTTTGAAAGCAATTTAATAAGTTGGTGCACCATTTGTAAATTAATTTAAAAGAAAATAAAGCGACTGTAAACGTTAAACGTCTCGTTTAAGTACGTTCGTATAAACTTTTCAAGTTAATGTATCTTTAGCTGGCTGACGTTCCAGGATGGTTTCGTCGTACAAAATAATGTTAATGAGATTACTTTAATGAGAGCCATTTTCGAGCTGGAGCTTTTAAGTGGTTATGGTTTAGTTCTGAAATTGTTTCGGCAAACTGCGATTCAATTGAAGCTGGAAAATGAAAGTTTGAAATAAGGCAGGTGTTTATATGGTTTTATTGCAGGATATTTTCCCTTTTGTTTATATGTATTATACCGACTGCACTAAAAAAGTTAAAGTCGAAAAAGTTAACTCGTTAAAAAGTAAAAGTAATAAAAGTCAAATCCCCAACAAAACTTATAAGCACAAAACATATGGCTTTTCCATTCTCGAGTTTTAATACCTAATATAAAAATATATTTTCATGTTACTGGCACCTCCGTAAAGTTAGATTGGAGATGGTCGGGAATTGCGAAGGAGACCTCGGGGAACCACAGACGCGAAGACATTGCGAGCCGTGATTGGCTATCAATGTCTGCAACTTCGTACCGAAAAACTTTATTTTATCATTACATTATGGCACATAGTGAATCTGCCTTCATGTTGGGAAGTGCCGACACGCCTGGCGCTGTTGGAAACTAACTTACGAAAAGTTACGGCAAGATATGTCTAATGTAATCTTTCTCCCGTTTGCAAGATGCGGAACAAGTTTGAAAGGTTCTGGTATCTCTAATGCAATTGTGAGAGCTAAATTGTCATCTTTTCTTGAGGCTAAAGTAAGCTTTCAACGCAACATGCTGAGAATTACATTGATTTTTTTCTACTTAACACTACTCGACAAATATTTAGAAAGCCGCGAATGCTTCTGCATTTCTTCTGCGGAAATTTAATTCGGTATGAAATATTATTGGGAAGCAGATTCTGAATTCTACCAAAATGCCAAAAATGATTGCAAATCATTATTTCTTGTAGATACCCCTATAATATTTCTCAAGGCATTTTGCCGATTCTGTTAATTAGTATTAATGTGGTGGTAGCGACAGCTTTCTGGGCAAAACGTCGATTACGATTTGGGTTCGATTCCCCAGCATTACCACAACAGCGTTAAAAATCTAGTTCTTCAACCCACCAAACACAATTCCCCAATCTGGCAACCGTCTTGTCTTTATGTTAAGAAAACCTTTTCTAGATTTTTTGTCGTTCGGATTCGACATTAAACTGTAGGTTTCATATTAACGCCGACGAGAAGCACGTGGGCGAGAAGAGACCGGTGCCCAGAAGTAGTGCGAGAAGGTTGTCAAGGATTAATATGTTTATTGTTATGGTTTCATTAACGTTGATTATTGTGGTGTTAATTATGTGAACATGTTTGGTTCAACAAAGTCTTGTAGCAAGCACTGTTTAAAACTCACTTTGAATGATTTTCAAAGAGTAAAGACGAGTCGCGAAACTGAAATACAAACTTTGCAACTGATTTTGCCTGTGTAACGATTCCTTCATCAACAGCCTTTCCGTCCCACTGCTGGACATCGGCCTCTTCTCTGCCACATGTTTCTCCTCGGCGCTAAGGTAGAATCACGGGGGACCTACAGTTTAACGTCGAATCCGAACGACAGAAATTCCAGAGAAGGTTTTTAGCATTAAGATCCCACGGCTGCAAGCCGAATTGGGAAATTGTGTGTGGTGGGTTGCAGAAAAGATTTTTATAAATCTGCATAGTTCTGCTTAGGTTTCGAACCCAAGCCAGAATCGACGTTTTATTCAGAAAGCGAGCGCTCTACCAACTGAGCTACCACCGCACACAACGATTCATTACCATTACCACTATTTAAATACGTTTATTCATTAACATAAGATAACGGGGATAACGAGATGGCAGAACACGTCCTGTGTCACTGTCCATCTCTCGCAGCAATCAGAGGATCAATGTTTGGAGACTTATGGCCTGATATGGCCGATATCACCAACACCCCAGTTGCGGATGTCTTCAAGTACATACATCCAAAGGACCTGGATATCTTGGGTGATGCCCAATGTGAGCAGCACCTATGTGGGCTAAGTGCACGTGAGCTAAGTCACCCTCCCAAATCTTACAATGACAACTTAAGATAATACATTTTATTTTGTTACGGTAGATAAATGAATGATGGGCGGACTGTTGTAGGCTTTCGTCGTCTTCAGTCCTGGATCTTCTTTTCTTCTTATGGGTCGGTGACATCTTGGTTGATTGCTGTTGGTTGTCGGCTGGCAAGTGCTGATTGTTGGTTCGTGGTTCCTGGTGTGGTGGGTTCCTTTCCGTTACTCCCGGTTCTGGTTTTACGGGTTATCTGAAATTTGAATTAGTGGAGTGTGCACTTACCTCATTGTTAATGGAGTTTCCTCCACCAGGGTAATGAGGTTATCTGGGAGATCTGGGTACAGGAATGAAAGGAGGGCAGTTCGGGGGTGGTTGAGTTTCCTCCGGGGTTTTCTGGCGATGTGGTTGACTAAGACGAAATTTAGGGGTTTGTTGGAAGGGTTTCTATGGTCATGGGAATGCCGTGGGGGAGAGTTTTAGATATGTATTTCATTTGGGGTTCCAGAAGACGATCGCTGATTGGAGTGGTTTGAGTGTCGATGTGGACTTGGTTGTAGATGTAGGCAGAAAATGGGATGGAGAATTTATCTTTTGCATGCTGCGATTTGATGGTGAAATTTTGCATTAATACTAGAACCGTCGGTATTTTTACCTTTCTACAACCGCCGGTCCAGGTGAATGAAAACTTAGGTTTTGACTTTTATCTTTTTATTTATGATTACATAATGGTAACTATTTAAATTACTTCATGATACAGTAACATAATTTGGAAAACTGCTTTGTACATTTGGAACAATAAACTATTTTTTACGTTGTTGGAACGCACTTTCCGCAAACGTACTTCTGTATTTCTTGCACGCCTGGGTTGTTTTATTTTCACATTTTTCTGCTTGGCATGTGTGTCTCTTCTTTTCTGTTCTGCGTTGTTTCTTTTGGAGGTTCCCGCTACAGCAGTTGTTTTGGTTTTTGACATGCTGTACTCCTCACGCAGTTCTGTTGCTGGTTGTAAGTCCCTCCCGTCTTATCTTTTTCCCGGTCAGTTCTTTGTAACATTACATAGGAATTGATGGCGGTGAGGTCTAAAATGTTATAAAATACCTGTACTCGACACCTTCGGGAGCTTGCTTTTACCGAATATTTTTGCGCTATTTGATCCAGGACATCAACGGCCTATTTAGTATGGTTATAATATATAATAGTATCAGGCTTTTTCTTTTTACCGCTATCAATTTCTACTGACGTATGTAGAGTACTTAGTAGAAGAATGTTTTTGTTCAGGTTTTCCTTGATATACAGTTAATGTACACTCATTATGTTAAGAAGGATGGTATCATATAATCGTTCTTTGTTATTTTTTGAAAAAATTGGAACTTCTTTTCTAGAGCGATTCATTGCTCCTAGCAATGTAGCGTTGCTAGCTGCAAGTGTTTCAGCTGATTTTAGTCCGGTAAAGAAGTTATCTGTTGTTAAAGTTAGACCTTTATAGAGGTATGGTTCTAAAAACGCCAGTATAAAGTTTTCAGTAAGCGTGATGTTGTTTGGACGAGTTTCATTTTTACACTGTACAGAAGTTTCAATCATAAAAGAAATAAAAATCTTATACCGACTCTCCGTGGTAGTACAGAAAGTAATCACACAGTATTTTGGACACAGAACTAGATGTATTGATGATAAATCAGAAAAACTAGCTGTGCAATGTAAAACTGAAAGAGAAAGAATTCCCCATGGTTGGTTGGATGAGATTGGCGAAATAACCGCTCCTCCTCTACAACAAAATATTATATATATGCTGAGGACAGACTATACTAGAGGCAGGTAACACAAACTGCCTTCTAAATTATTTGAAACAAGTCACGGCTCTTTAGATATGAAGCAACACGACGGGAGAGACGTTTGTTTACGATATTAGGGAATTTTGAATTCAGTGTTGTATTATTACCAATGCATATATTCATACTTGATATAAAACTAATAAAATAATCGTTGATTTCATTTAAATTTTGGAAAATCTGTATCATGTTTATCCGAATCTTGCTTTTGTAAAACCTAATGTCCGTTTAAAGATCTTGTTAAAATATTCGGTTTTTGGGAACTAACTAGTATAACAATTCCCAAACTGCTCTCAGAGGGCGGTGCAGCAAAAAAGTAGTAGTAGAACGAAAATTAGTGTATTGAAACCCATAGAAAACATCTGAACTTAATGCTTAATGTTTGGAATATTATTTTTTTTAATATAATATAAAAATTGCTTGTATAGTCTACTTAGGAGTACAATCTAAAACTACATAAGACTTTCCAACAGTTTATTAAAACAAATTAGTGACTTAAATGCGCTGGTTTTGAACTGCATAACATCTTAGTTCACATTCGATGTTGAGCCGGTTTCTGTATTTCGATTTTATACAAGTTATTGCAGAGAAACCAACTTCACAAAGATAAAACGTAGGAAATGGCTATACTATAACGTTTTGAAATGATGTTTTACGCATCTAAAAATGACATGTACATTTGTATGGCTTGGATTGGTATCGTTAATAAATGTTTGTAATTGAATAAACATTTCTGTGTCTTCAGCGCCGTTAATTGTATCTGATAATTGTAATAAACGTGTACTATTTCTTTGGAAATATGTATTTAAAATATTTAATTTTTTAAAATTGTCAGTCAAATAAGCCAGTTTCATTATGAATGGTTCGTCAACAAACTGCTCCTCACCCTTGTAATTTTCTTCTTTCAAAAACACATATATTTCCTGTCTAAGCTTAAAGACCCGTTGTATAAATTTTCCATGTGATAACCACCGAGATTCGCAATAAAACAATAGTGCAATAGTGAATAGTTAGCGCCCATATCATCGCACATTGAGGAAACCAGTCTTACTCTTAAAGGCTTTGTCTTTATATACTTTACAACAGAAATTACAATGCATAATAGCAAATGAGGTTCTGGGCTGATTTCCTTGGAAGAGAATGATTGTCTTACTATTATTCATTCATGCGAAATGCCATTTGGATTATTTTTGCGTATAAGTGCTTGTAGACCATCATAGTTTCCTGACATCGCCGGTACCCCATCAGTATAAACACCAACATAGTTCTTCCTCTCCAGCTCTAAGCTTACTATATAATTATCAGTAATTTGAAATATATCCGCACCTGTAGTTCTTTTCTGAATTTCTTTGGAGAAAAGTAACTCCGTGCTTATACATGCATTCTTGCAGTAAGGAACGTAGGCTATCAAATGTGCATCTTTGAATTATCCGTTGCTTCGTCTGGCTGAACAACAAATAATTTGTTTCTAAGTTTCGAAAGAAGCTGCTCCTGTAGATCCTCTGACATACCATCAATGGGCTTACTAATAACATTATTTGATATTGGTATTTTCATAATCTCTTTAGCATTACTATCTTCAAGCATTGTTGACCATATCAACTTCAGCAGGAAAGATAAGATTCTTCGCAATAGTGTAACGTTTTTTGTGATATGCAACTTTATAAAATGCAAGCAGAGCTTATTGAGGCTACGACAAAGCTATATTAAAGGCTAATTTCTGATTACGAAACTGTTTCATTTTCTTCACAAAGAAATCGCTAGATGTGTGCAAATGACTCTTTAGTTTATGTGGTATCATACTGTCATCAGCTAAAATATTTAAACATATAGCACACTATAGTCGCCCTTCATCATTAACGACTGTATTGATAAAATCAAAATTGAAATACTTACAATACTTCTTAGTTTTTGCTTTGGAAGTGCTTCTTTATCTTGTTATGTTGTTTTAAAATTTGCCGCTAATTGCCGCTTTATAGGAATTAAAAACGTTATTTTAATTGCAATTTTATGTTGGTTACAGTTGCGCTATTTTGCTTTTAAAGATTGAGTTATGTTGAGGGTTCCCTTTTGTAAGTCGAAATTGCCGATTCATGTTTTGTCTGCACCTAACTTTGGATGCGTTCGTCGAATTTACGTTTCAGATCTTTCTAGACCAAATATTTTGGGGGTAATGCAGGTTTGAGGCGCGTTTAGGTCGTCAGTCAGTTTTACATCTTGAATGGCTCCGGTCGCTCGAGTCCCTCTACGAGGGCCGTTACGAAATTAAGAAGTCAGTTTTACATCTTCAATGACTCCGGGTCTTCCCAAATTCCATCTCGGGGAAGGGCCGCAAATGAATTAAGTGCTGCAAGGGGCGGCTTTTTGGGTTTTTCGATGGGTGTCCCTTATGTGTGAGTTTCGTTTCGCTGTTTTACCATGGGGTGACAACAGTCCATCGACAACTGTCGGATTTATAGAAACACGCTGGATTTTATCCCTGTAAAGGCAATTCTTTGCGAATTTGCCGATCGCCTTTGGCGGATTATGATCGAGCCCAGTTCCTGTCCCTCTGCTGTTACCGTTGGTGCGACGAACGCATCGAAGTTTCGGGCCCTTGATGTTGACTCCATTCAACCCAGTCTTCAGGGGCGTACCTGCGGATAAAAAAAAAGTTTTTCTCTGTGTTGTAAAAAAAAAGAACCGTTTTCGCGTAAACTTGCAAAATTCAAGGGATTGAACCCTTTCTTTTTATGCGACCCAAAAGCGACCCTCCGTCACCGTTTGTTTTGTTTATTGTTAATTATAAATTTGGGTATATTAATACTGTATTATTCCTGTAAACTCGACGCCATTGGCCACCTAGATTTGTTGAAATATCCTAAATACCGTAAGCCAAGGGCGGCGAGTTCCCCCTTAATCGAACGTTCAATTAACCGATTGTTGTATTGAGTAAAACATTACCATTTGCTGTCATTTCTTTGTACATTTGTCACTTCTATTAATAATTCAATAATACGTCTGTTAAAATTTACTGCCTCTTTTATTATTTTTTACTTGTATTTGTTTGTGCATGAATTTTACAAGCTTCATATATATATATATATATATATATATATATATATATATAGGAGGAGGCACAACAAAGGTGAGTCCGATTTCCGTAAGCTGCTGGCCTCTTGGCCTTCCACGAGGACCTACAATCAGCTGTATTTGGAAGGTGGCGCCCACTAATTTTGACTTACTCTGTACACAACTAGGAAGATTTCCTCCTGTAAGCGATTTCCGTGAACTCCCCTTACTCCTCTGAGCTAAGTTATAGGCCTTTTTCCACCTATCCGGTTACTGGTCGACGGAAAAGCTCGTTTGGCCCGTAACAATCTGCACGCTTAAAATTACGTTTGTGCACGAAACTTGAAAAATATTTGTGCAAGTCTTAAATCACTCAGGTACAACAGAACGCAAACGAAATATTACGTGTTTACTCGCTGCTACGCTTACTATTAAACTAACCTAACTGAACATTTATTATTGTTTTATACGTTCGGTTCCCACTGTTACAATTTCCGGACCTTTATACAGCGCTCAGGAAAGTTCGTGATTCCGCCTTGCTATAAATGGGGGCATACATCATAACATATATAAAAAGGGGTCATGTAAATTTGGAAAACGATGAACTAGTATGACATTTATTTAATTTAATGCCAGTTTGTTCAAAATTGTATTGTCATACACTAAAGTTATTTAATAGTCATTAAATGTTAATATTTCATTATATAAAATATAATACTAGAAATTTAACATTTTTATGAAACTACTAAGTAAACGAACAATATTAGCAAAAAAAAAATTGTCCACATATTTTTTCGAGGATTTAAATTAATTGTTTCCATTAATATTTGCTCTGCACGTCTTACAGTTTTTGCATCAGGGTGCCGACGATTTGGAAAACGCTCCGCATATTCCTTAGCAGCACCGGTGGCATTGTCACTTATTGACAGCCTTTTTTGTCTCACCGCTGGGCATCGGCCTCTTCTCTGCTACGTGTTTCTCCTCCGCGCTAAGGTAGAAATACGGCAGACCTACAGTTTAACGTCGAATCCGAACGACAAAAATTCCAGAAAAGGTTTTTAGCATTAAGATCCCACGGTTGCAAGTCGGATTGGGAAATTGTGTGTGGTGGGTTGCAGACAAGATTTTTATAAAACTGCATTGTACTGCTTAGGTTTCGAACCCAAACCAGGATCAAAGTTTCACTCAGAAAGCGAGCGCTCTGCCAACTGAGCTATCACCACACTGCATTGTCATTACACGCACTAATAGTTTCAATATATGGACGTAATCTCGATTAAAGTAATTATACTTATTAATGTAACACAACGATTTATATATTTTTAAAATCCAAATAGCCACCTGATTGAATTGTATTACATAACTAATTAGAGTGATCGAGCGAGAAAACTTATTATTTACTTTTTTATCAATAACTCGAGAACGAAAGACAATCGGAAAAATTTCTATTTTTAATTTTGGATTTAGCCCTAAGAATCAAATCCTAACAA
>JABXWE010009024.1:0-17560 GCA_014611495.1 Limonius californicus | reverse complement strand
TTCGAGAGCTACGTTAAACAACATCGCTGAGAGGGAGTCCCCCTGCCTTAGTCCGTTCTTCACTTTAAATTTTCTTGACACCTCCCCATTTACTGTTACCATATTTGTTGCGCCCTGCAAGGTCATTTTTACCAGCCTGATCAACTTGCCAGGTATTCCAAGCTCGTTCAGTGCAAGGTAGAGTTGTCCTCTTATGATGCTGTCGTAAGCTTGCTTAAAGTCGATAAATAATATGTGTGTCTGGAGTTTATGTTGATAACTTTTGTCTTGTACTTCCTTAAGGACAAATATTTGGTCAACTACCGATCTTCCCTTTCTGAAACCACATTGATATTCTCCCAGTTCGTTCTCAACATATTTTGCCATCTTGTTTTTGATGCAAGTGGCTAGAATTTTATACGCAACATTCAGCAACGCGATTCCTCTATAGTTGTCACAAATTTTCTTGTCCCCCTTCTTGTATAACGGGCATATTATTGCTTCGCTCCATGATTTAGGCATTTCCTCTTTGCTCCATATTTCTTGAATTAGTTCGCATAACAATTTCTGTAACTTGGTGCCTCCATCGGCCCCTGGACTTCTATTATTCTTTAGTTGCTTTGTTATTTTTATTATTTCCTCGTCCTCCGGAGCTTCCTCATTGGTATTATTATCCTGTATTAAGGGCCCTTCATCCGCCAAACTTTCCATATTCTGTTGGTTATTGAGTAGCTCTTCAAAATATTCTGCCCATCTCTCTGTCACTTCTTTCTGATCTACTATCAAATTTCCTTCTTTATCTTTGCATATTATTGTCTTTACTTGATACCCTTGTTTAACTTTTTTTGCTCCCTGATAAAAGTTTCGAATTTCCTTGTTTCTATGATTTTCTTCTATCTTTTCAAGTCACTTAATTTTGTGCCTTCTTTTCTTTTCCCTACATGTTGCCTTACACTTCCTTCTTAATTCTTCGTATTTCAGCTTGCTTTCTGCAGTTTGTACTTGTAACATGTTTTTCCTTGCTTTTTCCTTTCCTTATACCACTTTTTCACACTCTTCATCGTACCACCCCTCATTTTTCCTTTCTTGTCTCCTTGGTTGTTTTTCCACTGCACTTTTTATGGTCTTCTCAATTAGTGCAATTCTTTCTTCAATACCTTGTCTTTCTCCTTCTTGTCTCAACGATTCTTCTATTGACTTCTCATACTTATCTCTTCCATCCTTATCTTGCAGATTTATTCTTGCTAATCTGTGTTGCTCTCGCTTAGCTTTTGTGTTATTTGCTGGTACTATCTGTTTCAGCTTTATTCCCACGAAAAAGTGGTCCGAATCCAAGTCTGGTCCTCTATAGCTTCTCACGTTTTTAATGCAACTTTCACTTTTATCCTCGATTAACACATGATCGATTTGATTTACTGTGTTGCCATCAGTTGACATCCATGTTCCTTTATGTATTATCTTATGCTGGTAATACGTGCTTTTGATTTTCATCTTTTTGTCTACCGCAAAATCTATTAATAGCTTACCATTTTCATTGGACTCTGCGTGCATGCTATACTTCCCAGTTGTCGGATGGTATATCGGCTCCCTCCCTATCTTCGCATTACTGTCACCTAATACTATCTTTACATCATATTTTGGGATTCTATCATACACATTCTCTAGTATTTCATAAAACTGTTCTTTAACCTCTAACTGTTTATCTTCAGACGGCGCGTGTATATTGATTAAACTTATTTTTTGGTATACTCCATTCATCCTCAGGCAACACATTCTTTCGGAAATTGGCATAAAACTTCTCACAGCAGATATGAGTCCTTTACTCACCATGAATCCCGTACCCAATCTTCTGTCTGCTCCACCGCTTTTGAAAAAGGTGTATCCATCTACATCACAAATTTCACTACCTTTTTGTTTAGTTTCTTGTATGGCAATTATGTCTACTTTGTATTTTTTTAATTCACTTGTTAGCTTTTTGATTGCACCTTCCTCAAATGTACCACGTACGTTCCAAGTAGCTAGAAATATCTCCCTCTTTTTTTCTGTTCGATTGTCCATTTTCGGCTTGCGGCTTAAGTAAGAAAGCAAAATTTTTAACGTTATGTGTTATACTCCCTGTCTTTCTATTTTACAAACTTACATAGTAAGCTTCGAAATTAAATATCCCGGTATACCATGCAATTGTTTTGGAATCTGTCTAAAATTCACAAAAATATTCAAAATAAGTAAATATTTTGCTTAATTTGTTACTTTTTCTGTTCTTAGCAGTTCTTGTACTAAATTACTGATTGTGAAACTCTGCTTCACACTATACAGATTATTGCAAAAATAGTGTTAATCTTGAAATTACATATAGTACGATGCAAAGCAAATTGCAAAATCTTAATCAGTATGGGCCCCCAAACCAACCATTTGCGATTTCTGTTTCAAGTACCAAAAAAACACTATCAATCGGTTTATCTCAAATTTTTACAAATCTTCAAAATGCATTTACATATACATTTTCTTTAAACGACCTGTATAACAAAGTTATTGAAGTACTGCATTGCAAGATTTAAAACAGCAAGCTGTAATAAAAAAAAACATTTGTTTAATGTGGCTTCGACCTGTCTTAAATATTTTTGCAAGCAATAGGTATTCTTAAATTACATTTTTCTACAAACGTCAGTAAAAGTTTAATTTTTAACGCATGCTGTCAGTGTCTAAAATGTGATTTTATGGCACCAGTGCTAAAAGTAATTTACTTTTAGCGCTAGTGCTAAAAGTAAGTGATTTACTATTAACACTGGTGCGATATTATAAAACACTTAAGAAATTTTAAATCAAAGGATTATTTATTTACATAATTAAATGGACAGTTAGAGAAACTACAGTTAGGATAAGTAATCTGAAGTGGATACTGTTTTACTTGCAAACAAAAAATCAACAAACGATCGAATTTTCATTACCTTAGTAACAATAAACTTCATGAATAATTGGGTTTCAAAATGATATTTTATAAATTTAATAACGTAAGAAATGCATTGATTTGTACTCTTAATGGTGTTTGTAGGAAAAATAGTGTATGATATATGTGCTAAAAGTGATTTATTTTGTTCCAAGGGATGGGACACTCCGCCTTCAACGTCGTGTCCCAAACTTCCCTTCTCACAAAATAAAATGTCACTTTTAGCACTTATGTATATCATAAATAACTATTTACAAGGAAGACATTTTACGTAAAAGTTTCGTAGGGATCGAATGTCAAATAAAGTGTTATTCTCCTCTATTCGCTAAAATGTTGGGAATTCCGACCTTGGAAAATAATATTATTACTTGTCGTTAGCCGTAACTTTCAATTAACCATGCATCCAAATTATCTTGAATGTTAATTGGAAACTGATGAGATGGTATGTCAACATACACTTTAGCATTGTTGTTTATTGATAACTGGTTTTAGCTTCTTTACTTAAAACGTTGCTAATTGCAATTTGCTGTTACTTACTTAAAATGTATATCTTAAGAACGAATGCTATTAGATACCAGTGACGTAATAATTTTAATATATTTTATTGAGTAGTGATCATGACAAATGGGATATCCATAGAAACGTGATTAGGAATTTCAATTTAAGGCCATGAGAACACACATTAAAGTCAAAATAAATCTTTTAATTTCTCCGCCATAGAGTAATATTCTTAATTAAGACGCGAGGGAAAGCTTTCAAGAGCCACTTTATCCAAGAGAAGTAATGAAAACACAGGAGAATGAAAGAAGCAGAACCATGGAGAAACCTGCGGTGGTGGACAGAAGTATAAAAAACGTACTAACTGAAATGTGTGTTATAAGTTTTCACATAGATGTTCTTAAAGTAATTAATTATAATAGCCCGTTTCAATTAACAAGTAAAACAAAAATTCGCAATTTATTAAATATTGTTAAGGAAATCGCATAATTATTCCGATTTGTTTACCTTTCAAACCGTGTGATTTCGTTGTTTATTGAAGGATTACCTAATAATAATAATAGTAGTTATTACTGTTATTACTTCCACCTTTACAGTTTGAGCATATTCTATAAGGAACTCTACTAAATGGACTTTTGTAAAAACAATTCATAACTTCTAGTTATACAAGGTGATTCTAAAAATGTGCGAAAACCTTTAACCACGTATAGCTGAGGTTATTTAACCCCTAAATAACCAGTAATTTTTTTTAATTTTGCATATTTATGTAGATATAGCGCTTCAAAGATCTACATCAATTCACTAAAATGTAAATATCTTTATTGTTTCTTGTCCGTTTTTGATAACCTTTGTTGGTCCAAGCTTAATTGCCAGTCAAGAAAAATATCAAGTCAAAATCTACAATTGAATGTGAAACGTAGATGAAATCTGACTCAGAATTGAAAAATTTGATTTAAAAATGTGTAAATTAGGATATTTTTTAAAACGAAATCGTTAGCCTCAGTTTCTTTGCAACTTCCGAACTAGTATTTTGTTTTATAAATAAATCTTTACAGTTTTTTCATAATAATAGTTTCCTCTAATAGCATCACGGCGCCTTTGAGAGAGTAACAGGTACAGCTACCACCATTTTTGCTAGGGCTGGTTCACCATTACGAGGAAGGAAGTGTGGCCAGCACTATGCTTCTTCAGCCGCTTATTATTACCCCAGGGTGTTACCCCTAGATACTCATTTAAGGCTGAGTCGACTAAGAGACCGAAATATCCTTTGAAAAGTCACCTACGCATTATAGCGGTTCCCGGGAATTGAACTCGAGACATCTTGCGTCGCAACCCGCAGCTGTACCCACTGAGCTACAATTATTTTATTAATTTAGTATTAAGAGTTATTTAACAGAGTTTCGAATTGAAATGACAATTTGAATACATACAACTAATTTACAAATGTATACACCAATTGTTTCACTTCTGTGTCAGATTTCATCCACTTTTCGCCTACAACTGTACATTTTTCTTAACTTGCAATTATGCTTGGACTGTTAGCTTTCCAAATCAATGAAGTTTATCGAAAATGGGATTTAGGGGTTAAATAACCTCAGCCATATGTGGTTAAACTTTTTCGCACATGTTTAGAATCACCCTGTACAAATTTTGAGTGCTACTATTACTACTATTTCAAAGGAACAAAAGTTTTCAAATTAAGTACCTATATTCTATTTAAGTTTATATATCCTCCAATAACATTTTATATCATATTCTCTAAGATAGCTTGTGTCCATATAAACATTTTAGATCTATGCTTCCAATGCGTCAGTATTTATATTATGCCATCAGTGTTTCTTAAAATCAACCTAACGTGTTGTAAAATAACTCCTACTATAGTATTGTAAGCTAGAACACTTAGATTGTGTAAATATTAATTTGTAAACTAAAAAACAATTTTACGGTTACGAGATAGATAACAGAAGAATCGATATAGATGTAACCAGTTTTAATTAAAAAATCATATAAATATGAGTGAAACGAATTATCCAATTTACGTAAATATAGTTTATTATTATTTTGTTTTGTCACACTTCTTTGATGCATCGCATTTGGCACATTAAAACGATCACCGCTCTCGGTGGTCTAATGGTAAGCGGAGTCTAATCCGGCCGAGGTCCCGTGCCTCTGCGATGTGTAACACGTTAAGAGCCGCTACTGAGGTTGGAATTACCCCAGATAGGCAAAATTCGTCCTAGATTTCTCAATCAAACAACCACAACAACACCAAAACGATAGTAGAACCCCGAAGAAACTTATTAAAACTTAGCAATAGTTGACACAAGCATTTAATGGTGTGTTGCAAGAAGTATTTCAACATGAAAGTGTGTGGTATCTAACATTTCCACTACACATTGCAAACGCAATGTATAAATTAGTGCCACAACTTTTTTAAGTTGCATTTAAATTTTTTGCGCCTACAAAATTAATTGTTATTCAGGGTGTTCTTAATACAAAATTTCTACAGCGTATGGGCGGACCAAGTAAGTGAAAAATATTCGAACGAACATATGTGTAAAAATGCTTTATTAAAAATTTAGAAGTCAAACACGAACAAAAAACAGGTTATATTACATTTTCTAAAATCCTTCGTTCTGCAACAATAAAGGCTCTGCTCGTCGGAATAATTATTGCTGTAATCTTATAATATTTTAATATTCCTGCAGTATTTCGAATACGCGTAAATGCTTTTTAAATACGCTGTCAGCTCGGCCTCAGTTTCTACCACTTGTTCAACAACAATATTTTTCACGCGGCTCTATCAATAAAAATCGAACAGGATTAAATCGGGTGACCTGGGAGACCATACAATTGGCCCACCGCGTCCCATCCAATGATTATTTTAAACTGTTCTTTCAAACATTAGATGAGGAGTACTAATTTACCGGCTTATGTAACTCTTTATGAAAACATTTTCAAACATATGTTGATAGGTAATTTTTTAGATTAGTAGATCCCCTAACACACTGTAGAAATTTGTTTTAAGAAAAGAAGATGAGTGGGAAGGCACGATTAGCTGTATAATTATGTATTGCAAAATATCCGATGTACTGTACATTCCATAAATTATATGTATGTTTTAAGAACACCCTGTATAGTAGATTTTTATTAAATTAATATTAGTCAGAATAGATTCTTATACGGAAAACATTTTCTATGTTAAAAAATAAAATTTTCGTAAACTGGCCCAAACGGCGTTTCATGCCTTAGCGTATAACGTAAAAAATAATTACCTTTATATACCCTAGCATATAAAGTATAAAAGTAATTATCTTTAATTGATTCTGAACCGTTATCGCGCTGACATACAGAAGCGCTTCCCGAATTACGTAATGACTATACGATCGCTGGCAGCATAATTAAAATTAGCTGCTCTGATATTACGCTGATTTAGTCTCTTTGTTTTAAACCAACAAAGTTCTCTTCTTCATCATTATAATTATTTATTCGAATAAAAACCAGACAAAATTTAAATTCGTTTGTTAAATATACCCACAGGATGGTCTAAAAGACACTACCAATTTAATGGTGCACTAATACTGTATTGTTGTTAAGTAATATCTACATTAATAGGTGCATACTTACTTGTATGTTCTTAGAAAATTGTTCTTCCTCACTCAATGTGGCAGTCCACTATAGATATATTTTCTCAAAACCTTACGAGTCATTCAAATGATAATTCCATTTGTCAATTATTGCGCCGCCTTCTTATAGCAAACATCTTTTCTCTTTTAGTAAAAATTTTTATGTTAGTAATGCACTCTAGAGGTTACTGCACTAACTACCAGATGTAAATAAAAGGGGGAATTTCAATATTACCTTAGGGTAATTACGAGTATAAGCAAATGTTGAATACGCAAGCAATAAGTAGTGAATTTTGGCTCACCCTGTATACACAGAATTTGTAATAATTACACCGTCTTTGGATGTCCGGTAATTTTAAGGAAAAAGAGATTCCTACAGATATGGTTCTGAAAATACAGCTAGTTGCGTTAACGTAATAATATTTCCCAACAGTTCCTCTAAATTAACAACAAATCATTAATTAAGTGAATAAACTTTAATCATCATCATCATCATCTGACATGGAGCTGACTCGAAGGCTGATCCTGGATACGCCAGGCCCACCCCATGCCAGTAAGGTAGGTAGGAATTTTCGGGAAAGGGTAGGATCGGGTGGGGCATTGCACAACGTTAGCATGTCTGCAATGCATACCGCAAGACACTGCTGCTGCAACACCAGGTAGTTAGTAAGATACGCCGCAATGGGATGTTGAGACCGAGACCTTTATACTTTTAAGCATTTGAGCCTACTAACTTTGATAGCAAAGTTTCACAATGTTCTTATTTCACAATTATCTTCTCTCTAAGGTTACATAGTGCTCCTATCTTAATTTCCTAGGAACTATTAGCTATTTAATATATTGTAATGATTACGCTTTTTTATTAGTAATTAGCTACTATTTATAGTCATCTCCTTGTTTTTGTGTATTTTGTATAGCAAATAAAATTTTAAAGGTCGATAAATGTAAATCCGAAGCTTGTTCAACCGAAATTCACCTTTGATCAACCTAGCCTTGAAAACAAATGCTATAATTCAAATGACTTTTGTTAAAGTTAGTAGTGTTTGTAAGCAACACATTAATAAGTTTCTGGTGTTTGAATATGATTCTGCCTTTTAAAACTTCGATTTTGAAATGGCGTTTATTGTTGAAAATCCGTCCAAGTTTGATCAGCGTGAGGTCCTACAATTTCTATGCGCTGATGGTGTGTAGCCATTGTAGATTCATAGGCGAAGCCAAGCACTATATGGAAATGCATGGATTGTGTACCCAAATGTGAAGGAATGGTGCCGAAAATTTAAGAATGGCAGAGAGGGGACTATGGATGAGCCGCGACCAGGGGCACGGTGTACTGCATTTTAACAGAAAACAATATGGCATGTGTGGTAGGCCTTATTAGAGAAAATGGTTGAATCTGAATTAGAGAAATTTCAGAAATTATTGGTGCTACTTTTGGATCTGTCCATAGTATTGTTCGTAATCTAGATTAGAGCAAAGTTTGTTCGCAGTGGATTCCTAGTCTCTTGTCTAATGAAAAAAATGCTTGCGAATGGGATTATCTCTGCACCACCTCACAGACTGTAGGCAAAACTTTCTTTTGTCAATAGTTGCTGGTGACGAAACTTGTTGCCATTAGTACGAGCCATCCATTAAGTTATCGTCCATGCCCTAGAAGCATTCAAGTTCACCACCACCGAAGAGGTTTAAATCACAACCTTCTGCAGGCAAGGCGATATTAACTTTTTTTTCGCCCTGAAGAACCCTTGTTGATAGAGTCAAAGGAACCGTAAATGTCAATGCAAATCTGTACATTGAAATTTGGAACAGGCTTCATCAAGCAGTAAGACGGAAACGTCCAGGAAAATTTACACTTGGGGTCATTTTGCTGCACGACAATGCTAGGCCTCATGTTGCTAATGTGGTAAAAGAAAATCTTCAACGAAAGAAATGGAGGGTTTTAGAAAATCCACCCTATAGTCCGAATCTATTACCTTGCGATTTCCATATTTTAGAACCGCTGAGGCGTTAAAAGGTAGCCATTTTGATCCTGACTTCTTCAATCAGCAGCCAAAGGAATTCTATGAGCAGCGTATACAAGCTATTAAAACAATGGGATAGGTGCCTTAACTGTAACGGTAATTATTTGTAATTAAATTGTTGAATAAATTTTCTATAACGCAAAGATGGCTTTCAATTGCAAACACCTCTTATATAGAAAATATCGTTACGTTAATACTATCATTGTCAAAGATATTAAAAAGTGATCTGGTAGGTGTAATTTAAGAGGACTGCAATTTCCTAACGAAGTGTTATCGGGCTCACGCCCATAGAACCTTTTTTCTTAAAATGACCTAGGAACTCATCCCTTGAAGTTTATGGGTGTAATTTTTAAACAGCTCGTATATAGACGCACAAAATTTTAAGAACCAATTTTTCAGTGAATTGAATTATAGCAGTTGATTTTTCAATTGCTGTTGTTAATTTCATACTTACATAAACAGTTTCCGTAATATAGTTTACTTAAGAGCTTCATATTGATTAACAACAGCGTATAATATTCATCCAAGAAAAGAAATTCTATTAAAATATTGAATTACGGCATATATCCAAACAAACCAAAACCATAGCCTAATAAAATATTGCTTATGTTACACATGCGAAAGCAGATAGCGACTTTAAACACATATGGGATAGATAGTAAAACAAATTGTAAGCATTAAACAATTTTTCTGGTATATAGAAGTAATTTCACACACCATTAAACCCTCACAGATAATTCACACATATTACGTTCCGCATTTTCCGACACCCTAATTTATCAACGACTTTTAAATGGACCTTGTCTGTGTACCGAATGGGATGATCGAATAATGGGAAACATCAGACAATGAATGTATTTACGAAATTCTATATGGGATAAATATTGCTCCATAAAACACATCGCTAATGCGAAAAAATGAGAATTTAGTTCCTTGTGAAGGGGATAATATAGTGTTCCAATTGTTTAAATAGTATTTTAAATTGAATTGCTATCGAGAATGAAATATTATTGCGGTAATTTTCAGAATTATATGGAGTAATGCGAAATGGATACTTTCTTATCGGTAATACTACCATTAAATAGTATCATAAATACTCGTACTTTGAAGTTGTATACAGACTATTACTAATTTTAAAATGCAAATCCTTCGTTGGCGTGACCCTTTGCATTTTGTTACCTATTGATTAATGGAAGGTTATCTCCCGTATCAGAATAGAACCAAATACATAAAATCCTCGATGTAATTCTGTGAATAATTTATGGATTATTCTGCTCTATGAGGGCGATATTGCGTGTCGGTTATTACAGACTTATTATTATCGTATTGTTGTACAGATATGCGTTCAATACTTCTATTATAAAATGGGTATTAGAATTAATGATTCATAGGATACCAAAAACTGTACTCGAGTTTCATTGCATCCTTGAAAAGACAAATATTATTTATTGTTCTTATTGGAATTTTAATGTTGCTACAACCGATCTGATACCTTCTGATATTTGTAGGTTTTCAATTGAGTCACCAATTTACCAACAACCATAAATCCAAATATATTAATTAACACAAGTAGTATTGCATTTATAAGTCTTTTATTCATCTGTGTTAATATTTACTGAAGCTGAATTATTAACTTCTAACCCAATAACGAATGAAAATGTCCAATTGAAATTTCGGGTTCACCCAAACAGCAAAATTGATTATGCACGTCTTACATCGCCTAAATTTTAATGGAACGCTGTGACGGCGATTGCGAATGACAAAAATTAACGAAACTGTGATGACTTTGACTTTTAGCTCCAAACTTAATGTAGGACTACGTCATAAACACATTTTATAGCTAATACTTCACGAAACTAAAATAAATTGACTTTAAAACGATGTAAATCGTGTTCGAATGGATGAGATCATTTTTATTAATGCCTGTTGCTAATTAACTGTATCATGTTTATCGTGTCTTTAAAATCTGTATTGAGTGAATAGAAACAACTTAGTTACAACCGCTGGAGCTATTCAAAAACGTGTTGATACAATGGGATCTACGTAGTTAAACCATACGATTCTATGTAACAATTACACGTTATTATTCAGACATAAAATTTTGAAAATGTCATTTTAATGTTAAATTAGTAACCGTATTGTGTAGTGCTTTTTATGATAAAGAATTTCTTTTAAATTTGGCATGACTGTAACAAAATCGATTGAAATGATGCAAGCACTTTTTGACATTGTATTTAGGTAATAAAATTTACATAAAATTTCTAAAGCAAGCTAATAAAAGCTAAATAATGAAGAAGTTTAAAAGGTCCACCTTTTATTTAACTGAAATTAGAATTAGAAGTAAATGTTTACCACTAACAGAATCCATTAATTTTACAATAAATTTGCAATTGAATACATTCTATTCTGCTTCCTTTCAATCTTGATTGCTGTTGTTCAACATTGTGGCAAATGTTTGATTCTTGCAAGGAAACAAAAGGTAATCATCATCACGAATATAATTCAACATTCTCGTGTGAATCTTAAAATATCACTTCCGGGGAAGAATTAATAGATGTACTGTATGTTAATGAAGTCAATGCATTAATGTTTAGACAATAATGATAGACATATATGGTGATTGTACTCTAAATACGCACAATAACTTTTCTTAAAATGTGTATAAAATGTGATGTAGTAAGTGCAATGAATATAAAGTCGAATTTTTAGTTAAAATACAAAACTTATAAAAACGTCTAAAGAACTAACTTTTCCTTAATGATCACGGCAACTCCATGATTTCCATCACGCCACTTCTGTCCGGCCTACCAAGTATTACAGACATGTCTGGCAATGCGCACCCTTACAAGAACCCTCTGTAAGTACAAACTAACTAAGATAACACAAATACTACGAAAAGGAAACGTTGCTTTTTCCAAAGGAAATTGAACTTTGTTTGTATAGCTAAAGGCTCTGATCATTACGCTACCTCATTCATTATTTCATTCATTGCTTGTAAGATTTGGGAGGGTGAGTTACCTGACTTGCACTTAGGCCACATAGGTGGGCCCATTGTGTTGCCTCCCCAGCAGCTCCCCAATTTCGGCATCACCCAAGCCATCTAATCTTTGGATGTACTTGAGGACATCCTGAACTGGGGTGTTGCTGATGTCTGTCATATCAGGCCAAAAGTCTCCCAACATGGATCCTATGATTGTTGCGAGAGCTGGGAAATGGTACAGGGCGTGTTCTGCCGTATCGTTATCTCCGTTGCATCCTCAACAGTTTGGGCTATCCGCCAGTCCCATTCTGTGTATGTGGTGATTTAGGTTGCAGTGTCCAGATAATATACCTACAACTAATCGCAGGTTCTTTCAGGACAGTTGCACACAATATTTGGCTGTTTTTGGTGAAGCTGCAGTAATAGCAGCCTTTGCATGACAACAACTTTCAGTCTGTACTTATCTTCGTGTGAAGTTTTTTAGGGTTTCTTGGTATAGCATAAAGTTTAATGTCCTGAGGGATATAGGAATAACGGGTTCTGGTCCCCAAAGAGGTTATTTGGAGGCCAGTTTCACAATCTCAGCAGCTTCCTTATTGCCTTAGTTACCGTCATGTTCTTTCACCCATATAAGGGAAATGACATTATCTTTTGAGATATCGTCGAGAACTTCACGGCACTGCAGTACCACTCCTGAAGTAGTTTTGCAACTACCCAGGGCTAGTAAAGCGGCTCTTCCCCCATAATAAATTTAAACATTATTACTGTATCTAAAAAAGTAGAGCTTAAATAAAACTAAAATACTAACAAATTTGCAAAACAACCAAGATGGTGGATACAACAACATTAGATCAAGTTGACGAATACGTTTATTATATATTATATTATTATATTATACACCATAGAAAAGAAGAACCAGCGGTACAAAAAAAGACTCCTACGCTGGATATCATTAGGAAAATTGAAATATGTATTTAGAAGTAAAATAAAGACCAAATTAATAGCAAAGGTTTTTCATAAATATATACTACCATCTTTAGCTGTGGCGCATCTTTCTAACCCATTGTATTGTTAAAAAATCAAGAAGCTGCTAATTTGCCATAGAAAGGTTCACATTGAGTATTAAATTAAAGAACAGAGAATACAATATAAGTTTATAAGTTTAATGAGGAATTGGGTGTCTTACTGAATATAGAATTAATGAAATGTCTGTAATGAGTTTCTTTTGTAGAGCCATGATTATGGCATAATCGGCACCCTTCAAATATTTGCGAATATTTGATAAACCGTGAGGGCTTTAAACACTATATAAAACGACCTTCTAAATATACACTAATTTTGTTGTAAAACGTGCCTTCTAACGGAACCATGAAACACAATTTTCCTACCTTTCTTATTCCGATATCAAATGATATGTTTTTAAAGAAGGATAAAAATATAATCCTTAAGGACATCCTAAACTGGGGTGTTGCTGATGTCTGTCATATCAGGCCAAAAGTCTCCCAACATGGATCCTCTGATTGTTGCGAGAGCTGGGAAATGGCACAGGGTGTGTTCCGCCGTGTCGTTATCTCCGTTGCATCCTCAACAGTTTGGGCTGTCCGCCAGGCCCATACTGTGTATGTGGTGATTTAGGGTGCGTGTCCAGATAATATACCTACAACTAGTCGCAGGTTCTTTCGGGACAGTTGCACACAATAGTTGGCTGTTTTTGGCGAAGCTGCAGTAATAGCAGCCTTTGCATGACGACAACTTTCAGTGTTTACTCATGTGTTTACTTCGTGTCAAGTTTTTTAGGGTTTCTTGGTATAGCATAAAGTTTAATGTCTTGAGGGATATAGGAATAACGGGTTCTGGTCCCCAAAGAGGTTGTTTGGAGGCCAGTTTCGCAATCTCATCAGCCTCCTTATTGCCGTAGTTACCGTCATGTTCTTTCACCCATATAAGGGAAATGATATTATCTTTTGAGATATCGTCGAGAACTTCACGGTACTGCAGTACCACTCCTGAGGTAATTCTGCAACTACCCGGGGCCAGTAAATCGGCTCTGCTATCACCGTAGATACCAATGCGTTGGTTCTTGATCTGTCATTCAAGAATTGCATTTGCACCATGCATTATTCCCACTACCTCCGATTGGAAGACAATAGGAATTTTGCCTAGTGGTACTGTGCTGCCTCGGCCCCATAATAAATTTAAACATTATTACTGTATCTAAAAAAGTAGAGCTTAAATAAAACTAAAATACTAACAAATTTGCAAAACAACCAAGATGGTGGATACAACAACATTAGATCAAATTGACGGATACGTTTATCTAGGATGCACCATATCAAAGAAGAACCAGTGGTACAAAAAAAGACTCCCACGCTGGATATCATTAGGAAAATTGAAATATGTATTTAGAAGTAAAATAAAGACCAAATTAAAAGCAAAGGTTTTTCATAAATATGTACTACCATCTTTAGCTGTGGTGCATATTTCTAACCCATTGTATTGTAAAAAAGTCAAGAAGCTGCTAATGTGCCATAGAAAGGTTCACATTGAGTATTGAGTTAAAGAACAGAAAATACAATATATGGCGTATGTAATAAACGATTATATGTAACGTTATACAGAGGATTACATGTTTAAATTGAAATTCGACAACTCCAACTTCTGAACTAAGAGTATAATGGAGTGGCGGCTATGACATGGAAGAGGAAACATAAGGAGACCATTATACAAACAGCTGGACTACATAAACCTACATTCAAAAATAGTATACAGCTAAATCTTCTTGCTCTGTATACAGGCCTAACGTCTGTTAATTACCTAAAATTAGTAGATTCTTTGAGCCCTACCGGGAAGAAGGCTAATCTAGCCCGTCGAACAAAGAAGAGAAGTCACATGGTTTACGTTTGCCAACGATATTCGCATGACAACCGCGACCGACAGCTTTACGT
Organism: Limonius californicus; assembly: GCA_014611495.1. NCBI lineage: Eukaryota > Metazoa > Arthropoda > Insecta > Coleoptera > Elateridae > Limonius > Limonius californicus. The sequence goes on along the minus strand of JABXWE010009024.1, from coordinate 2,567 downwards.
AGTCTCCGAAGCACTGTATATAATGCACAATATTTGTGAACCCCTATATTCAATGAATCAGTGAATACAAACAGTTTAATATGATGATTAACCTGTTTTTATTTTGTTAGCAATATCAAGGCTGTATGCAATAGACTATATAACACTTAGAGATGCCTTAGTAAGAGCAACCGATATTCAAAGTCAATCAATCAAGTATTTAATTTGATTTGCGTAAAATGCACGTTTTTAATATTTTATAATAAAAAAGTCAACAATATTTTATACAATACCATAAAGCGTCGCTTAAAGGACCGCTCTCTATTCCGAATAATTTTGTGCAGTTATAACTTGCTATAGTTCTTACGATGAGCATTTTACAGTTTCGAATTAGCGCTTTATTTGCATACTACAAACTGAACGGATTTCTGTCTTTGTTAGTTGCTCGTATATACATATTTCCGACAAAGACATATGTCGTAGTGACATCTGCGAACGAAACAATACCAACACTGTACGTGGAACGTATTCTGTCGGCTGACACGTTTAGTAGAAAGAAACAGAGATACTTGAAGAATGTTGCGCTTTTGCATCCAAAGGACACTACTTAAATCTATTTCCAGAAGCATTTAAAATGTTTTGGAGGTTTATATGTCAATATTTTATTTTTCAAAGTTAGCTTGTTGTTTATTGCTGAAATTTATTTTATACACTTTGGAAATCTTTGGTTTTGCGGGGAAATAGTTCTGTAGATATTCCGGTTTGTTTGGGTTTGTGGAAATTGGTATTAAGATGTTGAAGGTAAATTAATAGCATTTTTTGTAGCGGTTCGGGAACTAGTTGCAAATGCATTAACAATAAGTTTACCCGCCATACGGAAAATCGTGCAGCAAAGGAAAGACTACCTTCCATTAATAAAAAAAGTGCACAGCTCCAGAGAAAAGTTAAAAACTGAAGATATGCCCGAAACATTAAGAATGACAGTTAGAGATGTAGTGTACAGAATGTATGTTGAAAGAAGTCATTGTATATTTTACGCATACTGTTTACGCCTGTTTTACTATTTACCATTTTCAAGAATACATTCCAGTAACTGTAATTGCAAGGTTCCCAAAGTGTATAAAATAAATTTCAGCAATAAACAACATTCTAAATAAAACACTTAGGTAACCTTAGAAAAAAAATATTGCCATATAAACCTCCAAAACATTTTAAATACTGCTGGAAACTGATTTAAGTAGTGACGTTTGGATGCATAGCGCGACATTCTTCAAGTATCTCTGTTTCTTTCTACTAAACGTGTCAGTCGACAGAACACGACACACGTACAGTGTTGCTGTTGTTTCGTTCTCAGATGTCACTACGACATACGTCTTTGTCGAAAATATGAATCCGCGAGCATCTAACAAAGACAGAAATGCGTTGAGTTTGTGGCACGCAAATAAAGCGCTAATCCGAAACTGAAAAATGCTCATCGTAAGAACTATACCAAGGCGGGGGTATACAAAAATATGGATACCAAATACTGATACAAGGTTAGTATATATATATATATATATACAGGGTGTTAATGCGTTGCAGGGACAAACTTCTAGGGCTTAAAGTATACATGAAAACAAACATTTTTTATTATTAAATGTATGGTCAAAAGTGTTTCCTTTCAGGGATAGAGCTTCCCAAAGATTCTTTAAGAAGCGCCTAAATGTAGGCAACTCAATGTACTACCTACTATTTGTTTCCATAACGACGGAAATTAATACAGTATAAATAAAGCCCTTTTTCTGCCTTTTCAAATTTAAATTAAATTTAAAATAAATTAATTAACAAAATGTTTCAAAACTAAGAGAAAAAACCAAAATTACGAAGCAAAAATCAGCTATATGAAAAATATTAGCGATGGATGATTCCTATTCGGAAAATGTTCTTGGTACAGGCGAACAGCTTCGCGTGCGTTACCCCAAGCAGCTCCATACATGAACATCGTGTCATGCTGCTCGCCATAACACAAAAATACGAAACGCAGCACAAAAATAACGAAGAAAATAATTAACGAATTACGAAAGATACAGAAAGAAATGAATTCAAGAAAAGTCTAAAAAACTTCGAATTGTGTCAAAATTGACATTTTTTTTTCAAAATTCCGTGTGACCCGTACAAAATAATTTAAAATGCAATTTAATTTGCCTATTTTCAGGTACTTCTTAAAGAGTCTTTAAGAGGCTCTATTTTCTAAAGGATACACTTTTGACCACATTTATTAACAAAAGTTGTTTGCTTTGTTGTGTTTTGCAAGCCCTAGAAAGTGGGAAAGAGGACTTTATTTATCATGTATTAATTTCCGTCGTTATGGAAACAAATAGTAGGTAGTAAATTGAGTGGCCACATTTAGGCGCTTCTTAAAGAATCTTTAAGAAGCTCTATCCCTGAAAGAAAAAATCTTTGACCATATATTTATTAACAAAAAGTGTTTGTTTTCGTGTATACTTTAAACCCTAAAAGTTCATTAACACCCTGTATATATATATATATATATACAGGGTGTCCTTTAAATGCCTTAAAAGCTTCAGGTAGAATTTTTCCTTTATGAA